>JBAMIG010000016.1:2068810-2089043 GCA_037177335.1 Kiunga ballochi | reverse complement strand
AATTATTATATAGTATATAGTAATATTTGTTGTTTTTTTTTGTTTGTTTGTTTGTTTTGTTAAACTACATGGTGATTACTGGGGTGGGAGCATATAAGCTCCAGTTTCTTCCCACCCCTTTTTGAAATTTTTTTTTCCTTTAATTATGTTTTACCTCGTTTTCTTTTTAACTTATGTTCAAATAAACTTATCAATATCAAGTTATTTCAACCAGTAGATCCGGAAACATGCTTATAATTTATTTGTGAGATAAATGAAAAATAATTGAACTGATATGAATAAATTCAGAACTTGAATATTTTTTTATTGGTTTTTCTTTCTATTATAATACTCTGTCCTCAATATGTGCTTGGCTTAACTTAACATGCCACCTGGAAACATTACAGGGACCTATCTCATCCTACACAACCTGTTTTTATCTTAAATGAATAAATTAATTCACAGATGAGTATGCGCAAAGACCAGTGCTTTCCATGTTTGCGTGTGTTTGCGTCTTCGAAAGGTGTAATGCTCCAAATGAAAAAAGTAGTTTTTAACATTTCCTGTTGGCCTATGTGACTGAAAGGAAAACAGAAGGAGCGTTCAGTTTTTATGCTAAAGTTATGGCAAAAATTGGAGGAAAACTTTTATTGAACAATCTTGAAAAGCCAACATGCCTTTGCTATTGTTCACATTTTGACTCATTGCTAACACTTTGCTGCTATGCTAAAAACTGGGGGGGGGGTCTTCTGACTCAAAAATACCTCCAACAGGTAGACTTACTCCCACTCACTTTTCTCTTGCTCCTTTGCTTTTCCTCCCTCTTTTTTAATTCGATCTCGCTCTGTGTTTTGCAGGGACCCCACATAGCATCAGTGACCCTGGCGGCCTACGAATGTGGCTCTGTAGATTTCCCCGAGCCTCCTTATCCGGACCGAATAGTCTGTCCCCAACAGGATGCAGCAGCATCAGGCTCTGAAGCTGAGCGGGGGGAGGATGTGGGGACAGGCCAGGCGGTGGGTTCAGCGGCTCTCCAGGGAAGCATCTCTCTCTGGACCATCATCTCAAAGGTTCGCTTGGAGGCTTGTATGTGGGTGAGTCTCAGTAGCAGACTTATAGAAAGAAAACATTATCATTAAGTTTCATTTATATCATTTAGTGCCTTTTTTTCTAATTATAAAATGAAACAATGGATAGTAGAAACTATTAAATGTCCTAAAACACCGAATATTTGCAAATTGAGTCCAGAGTAAATTAAAATAAGTGGACAAATAAAAAGATTTTTGTAAAGTTATTCATATATCAATAAATATCATATTCATATACCTTTTAATATGAATAATTAGGGTTTTTATTCCCCTCTCAAAAGACTAAGTGTTATTAACACTTCTCACACTTTTTTAAGCAGCCTCTCAGTCAGTTTAAAAGGAAAGAAGAAATAATCATCGAAATGACACATATTTGCATTTAGTACAAGTACACTGTGATAACTCGTATTCTTGGAAAACCCCTGGTCTTAACCTTGAATTTCCCCCAAACAGCGTCAGTGGTTTCACACATCTAACCAATCCTGTGTCTGCAAAGAAAGATGGACTAAAAAGTGCCTGAATAAAAACATTTCTGCCATTTAATTCTAAAAATAAGCAGAAATAGCTTGTAAAACCTTTTTTTTGTGTGTGTAACTGTTGCTGTTTAAAGCGTTTTGAAGATGAGTTTTCTATGCTTGGGTGTCGTGTTCCTTTTAGGCACTGGTGGTTTACCATTGACTCACTCGTGTCTCACAGTTACCATGAAACCACCGACAGCAGGCTTTGCTACCGTCACACACAGACAAGATCTATAAAAACACACCAACCAAACGCTGTTGTAAACAACAAAATATCAATAATGCGTTTGTAATTAGTTCACTTTTATTTTTCACCATCACAGAAATGCAGAACTGCAGAGCACTGAGATACAGAACTTGTTAGATAATGCATAATGAGATATTTATCTCTCATTGTTTTCTGCTTCCCTGTTCAGTGTAAAGTAGAAGCTGCTTAGTTAAAGGGAAATACACATCTTCTGGTATTAGTTCTCAACTGGGACCTTCATGGGAACTGATTTCCACTGTTAATGACGCTCAGACTTTCTCAGAATTGTGATATTTTTAACTATTAACCAGAGTTGTGATAGAGCCAATCCAAGTATTTGGTGCTGATATGAACATGATTCATAGATTATATTAATAAATCAGTTTCTATTTGTTAAGAAAGTGCTAGAACGGTTCTAGGTGCTCTAAACTCACGTGAAGTAAGAGAATATGTGGTACTCCCCAGCTGTTATTTGGTGAAGCGCTGCAGCTTGTGTGCACAGCTTTAGTGATGC
The DNA here is from genome assembly GCA_037177335.1 of Kiunga ballochi. Lineage (NCBI taxonomy): Eukaryota > Metazoa > Chordata > Actinopteri > Atheriniformes > Pseudomugilidae > Kiunga > Kiunga ballochi. Next base: position 2,086,697 of record JBAMIG010000016.1, on the reverse strand, counting down.
TTTCACAAATGCTTGTAAAATTGTGGAGTTTTTATAACATTCATTAACTAGTGCAATCCTATTTCTAGAGATCTTCAAACACAACTAAACGTTACATCAAACATACACAACAATGTTCCAACAAGATGGGAAAAAGCTTCTATGATAAGCAGACTACTTCTGCTTTATGTGGATACTGCAGGTCGCTACCTGTCTGCAACCCCATCAGACCATGTGATGTATCTATATACACACTAGTTCACTTTTAACACATTTTCTTTGACCTGAAATTTAAATAAATAATAAATATCTCTTATTTTATTAAGATTGTGAAGCAATTTTGGGAATTTTTTTGATCTACCTTTAAAGGTTTTTTCCTTTTTGTATTATTTTATAAAATGTATAAGTTATATTAATTTTGCTTGTCATTTGCTCTTTTAATAAGAAGTCACATGTAGTGATATACAGGCAAGTTAAATCTCACACAAAAAACTGATCTCAATATTGTTCAAGCAAACAGATTTGGTATCAAAATATTTGGATCTTTTCAGATTTCAGACATCTTATCAGTATCAAATGCACTTATTTATACAAGCAAATGTACATATTTATTTATGGAAAAACCATTCCCTTACACTTATAAGTCAAATATAGTCTGAGCCGAAAACTGCAGCCACGGCAGCAGCTGTGTGATCTGAACGGCGCTATCAAAGTCAGTGGAAGTGTCACCCTATCCCCTCGGATTCATCACCACCCACACGGCTTTACAGCGCTACAGTTGGAGACACCTGTTGCACATGCATTTTCAAGGCATCCAGTATTTCCCCTCCTCCTGCCAGCTTTCTGGATATGCTCATGATGAGACATAAGACATTACCCCTTCTCCTCATAACCGCCACAAGGCTCTTCTTCTCCCCAGTCTCTCTTTCTCCTCTCTCTTTGTCTTTCTGTATTCCCCCTTGAAGTCCACCACAGCAGATCTCTTTAGGAGCCCCACTTCAAACATCCCTCTGCACAGCGCAGGTGGATGCATTTTATTGCCGCCTGCACAAACCCTTGCACCCGCTCACGTGCGAACTTTTGAATGGAGCAGCTGCCAGGGAGATTAAAACACGTCTCCATTATGAGGAAAAAACTGGCAGATTTCATCAAAGACTGCAGTGTTAACAAGAGAGCAGGGTGTCCAGATTACAGATCCAGTCCGCCAGATTTTGGGGATAGCACCGCCTCTTCAGAATGATTGTTTGGGCTTGTTATTGCTGCTATGGTTGCTAACTATCTGCTAATCATCTTCTGGCTCCACTATCCAGCAACAAACAAGAAATGCATCTGTCATTAGTTAGGTATGGTCCTCTGGACCTTCATCAGTACAGTTCAGATTCAGCTTTCTCTCCACTGTATCTGTATATGTTCAGTGTTAAGGTTTAACTGAGGCTTGAAATCATTCCTACATGATCTGTAATTGCACCTTACTGTAGCTATATCTTCTCATCTCCCCTGAACTCATATGCTCCCCTTGTTCATGGAAACATTAAAGTAATGAGCTGTGAGCAACTCCAAAAACACTGCATTTCTTGGCGACTGTTTTCATTGCGTTAATTAAGTGTGTAACCCTCGCTCCCCCATTCCTCCCTTGTTCTCATGTTTTTGGCTGATGAACCTGCTGAACCGACCAAAGTGCTGGGGATTTATTTCCCCCAAATCACTTCCGCTTTCCTCCTGTTAAGCCGTTTTCAATCACACAGGCTCCAGGGCTTCACGGCTGCAAGCTCCACTTGGAAGTTGTATTGTTCAGAGGTAGTGTATGGCTTTTCACCTAAAACTCGGCCTGTGTGTAATGTATCCACAATTGTTTACACCCTTGTAAATCCTTTCCGTTTTATTCCTAATAAGTACTCGGATCACACAATCCCTGGCATCAAGTAGTACAAGCTTCTTTGGATAATGGATATTGATATTTTTGCTCAATTAGCTTGCTTGTCACTATAGGTACCAGAACTTGAAGGATATACATGCTCAGAAGCTAGTTTCATTCCAAAATTATATATTTAAAAAAAATACACTATTATTACATAACTTTATTGATCCATTTGTGACAACTCCCTCCAGGAAATTTGGTTTCCAGCAGCTTATATATAAACAAAGGGTGCCGTGACAGAGAGGATCTTCTGATATGCAGTGGCTGCATCTGTTTTCGAGGATGTGGACAGATGGTGATCACATGACTGAACCTTCTCAGTAAATAGCATGACTGCAGGCTAACAGGTAGCAAACAGTATGGCTGCAGGCTAACAGGTAGCAAACAGTATGGCTGCAGGCAAACAGGTAGCAAATAGTATAGCTGCAGGCTAACAGCTAGCACATAGCATGGCTGCAGGCTAACAGTTAGCACTTTGAGAACACGGCCAACACAAGACTGTCTTTACAGAGATATGCCCTGGAAAACAACAGTGATTGTTGGCATACATGAATAGTCCCCAACCTTTACTTTTTCCACTTGCTTTGTTGTCTCTCTCGGCTCTCCCGGCAGGGAATCCCAGCAGGTCAACGTTAGCACCCAGCACAAGGTGGTTTAGCCATGTCTCAGTAAAGATGCTCAAGCTGCTCTTCCGGTAGGTGTGCTGGTTGTACAGTGCGGATAGCTAGTCTATCTTGTTCAGCAGCGAGTGTACATTCCCCATAATAACGGAAGAAATTGATGAATTATGGAACCTAAAATTCTCCACTACCTTTAGCTTAGCGGCGACCTTGCAGTCCCTAAATTTTATTCTCAACTCCGTTGGATGTAATGCGTTATTCCAGGTCGGCCTCTTGTCCACAGAGCTAGCTGCTAGCTGAGCTAGCAAAGCTAACAGTTTTTCTCGTGAGTAAAAAAAAAGCCTGAGTAACTGGCTCTTTGTTGCATCTTACAAGTAAAAATATTCAGTAAATATAGATGTAAAGAAAAACAAACTTCGCAAGAAGATTATAAAGTATAATAAATAATATAAGTAAAATAGAAATAAAAAATGTGAAAATACCACAAAAGATTTGAGAGCTAACGGTAAGACAACTCATAGTGCCAACAGTTTTTTTAATACTTACATTAATAATTAAATAACAGTTTTAGAACAGCAATTATAAGAGTATTTAATCTTTTTATTTTAATTTTTTTTTAATAATGCGCTCACATCACCACACCAATTAAAACTCATTCAGTAACTTGTTTAGTGCTAATGTTACCAAGCTGGTGCATCTCTTATTTCTTGTTGATGGTAAAATATAAATTTGCTCAAGGAAACGTTTAAGTTTTTTATTGTGGCAGCACCTTTTTCGTAATTGTGTCATTCTCTTAATTTAGCTCATATCCTTTTTTTTTTCTTTTAAATAAAACTTTGTTTAACAGGCATTTTTTTTCTGCTAAATATCACACACTTGTGTAATATGGAGGAATATTTTGACCCAAAGCCAATGTACTGTTTAATACCATAGCAGGAGAAACTAACTCATAGACAATATTTTATTCCTAAATAAGTTAGGAATACATTATATTTGTTTTTTCCTACCTGATTGAACACCTTTAGTTTCCATTGCAGGGAACAAGTCTAGCTTCTGTAAAGCCTTGGTTACTTGAATATTCATGTCAAAACTTTCTGCTTCTTCTATCATTACACAAAGATACCTGAAGTTATGCCAGACTTTACTACCAGACCACTCAACAACACAATATGAAAACATTTTACAGCAACAACAAGAAAAACATTTTAATAAGGTTTACATAAATACACAGTTTGTAATCAGACATGTACAGAGTTGCTAGTTGTTGTAATAACTTATTTAAAGTTTTTAAACACGGTGAATTTAAAGCGTCCTTTGTGTGTGTGTGTGTGTGTGTGTGTGTGTGTGTGTGTGTGTGTGTGTGTGTGTGTGTGTGTGTGTGTGTGTGTGGGTGGGAACAGGGTGCTGGTACAGCTATAGGAGAGCTCCCTCCCTACTTCATGGCACGGGCTGCGCGGCTGTCTGGTGCTGAACCTGATGATGAAGATAATCAGAACTTTGAGGAGATGCTGGACCAGGCTGAGTCCGCACAGGTGACACCATGCTCCTTTCACCAACTTTTGTCCTCATCCCATCATCTTATATCTTCAATCCTACCCTTTCCCTTTCTAATCTCTTACATCCTGCTGCACAAAGTAGTATACATATATATGTCCTTTTTGGTTTTCTGATTTTTTAAAAAAAACATTCATAGAAAACAATTCTTTTATTTTTTTATCTGTTGGGCCAAAGTTTTGTGGATCGACATCTGAAAAAGCCCCACCTCAATTTCTCAATAGCATTGTCAGATTTAAGTGCTTGCACAACACTATGACTAAGAGAACAGCAGTGATGCACTTAAATAAAATGCTCACAGCCTTTCCGTTCATTAAGAAATATCCTGAGTAAAAAAAATGCTCTTGCATCAAACATCTCTGGAAATGTTTCAGCAATGCTTAACAGCTCATTGTAAATATTTATTTTATGAATGAAAAAGGAGGAATGAAGGGAAACGTGTGGTTTTCCATCAGATCTGTCTGTCCTAGTGTTCAGTCAGGAATGTTTTTTATCTGTCTTCCACTGTGGATGAACCAGTAAAACACTGCATCCATGAATAGCTTAGATATTTACAGCATTTCCAGGACTAAACATTTAACAAATAAATCCCATCTATGTGATTTAGTTTTCCTCACGACTACATGATTAATGACACTAAAGCCACAGTTTTAAAGTACTGTAAATACTGGAAACACACAAAATGCTAAATATGCAATTTCCATGTTGCATTTTACAAAATGTCCATTTTTACATGTAATTATTCTCCTTTAATTAGTTAAAGAAATATTTTCCTTTTAGTTAAACAATTATATTTGATTTTAAATGTTTTCATTATTTGGCTTTTTGATGTTATGGAGGAATAAAAAGCTAAATGAAATTTCTGATGTGTCAGCTGGACCTGGACAAACGAGTCCATGCTTTCATCTTTACTGATCACTGTAATTTGGGTCCTCACTAAGACGTATAAAGTGGACCGCATCAGTCCAGGACTCCCAGGTCATCTGGATCCGGTCTTTTATCAGAGTCAGAACCAGACACATGAAATGCGCTCAGCTTCTGTGCTCCATATGTCTGGAACAAACTTCCAGACAGCCTCAAAAACACTCTGACAGGTTAAAGACCCACCTGTCCTCAGCTGCGTCCCGAGAAGTCCAAAAATGCAGTGCTTCTTTTAAGCTTTTCATGTTTTAATAGTTTTTAAATTTTAAACTTTATAATTTTGCTTCTTATTTACTTTAAGTACTTTGAATCAGTGTACTCTGCATACTCCGGCTTCCTCCCACAGACATACACCTTGTGTGTTTTTACCCTGTGATGGACTGGCGACCTGTACAGGGTGTCCCCCGCCTCTCGCCCGATGTCAGCTGGGATTGGCTCCAGCCCCCCCCGTTACCCCATTCAGGGAAAAAGTGGTAGAAAATAGAATCATCCAGCCATCCTCCACAAATAAACTTGCTTCCATAAAATGTCCAATAACATAGATTTATTCTCAGCTGAATTACTGATCTGATGCTCATTAAAATACGGCACAACGGGTAACTTACTTCAGTAAACGTAGAGATGGGTTTTTCACATTAACCCCCTCGATATCTATTCTAGAATAAAAAGACATGATTAAAAGCACTAAAAGCTCAGGAGTTTCTGTTATGTAGCTAAAAAGAAAAATCCGGGTAGGTATGCCGCACCTGCTTTACAATTTACTGCTATTAATACTGCAGACAGCTGTGTGCACTGGTACCAACATCATTCCCTCTGAGTTCAGACCACATGTGTAAGTGTGCTGTTCTGACATCACTAACTGATACAGGGGCACTTCCCACCTTAGAGAAGGCACAGAAGGTGGAAGATTCAGTAGAAGAGGGAGACAAACGGGTCGTGATGAGAGCAGGAAAGTCTCTGATCGATTGTCTCGCCGTTGAAATGCGTGAATGATAGACAACTTTTTTTTTCCAAAGAAGCCAACGATGCGATGCAGGAGGAGCGTTGTTTCTTCCGCTTCGGTCCAAAGTCAGATGCCGTAGCGTTCATCTTCTCTTTTTCTGTTTCCCACGAATCCTTCATCCATCCCTGTTTTCCTCTGTTTCTTTGCAGCTGCGTGTGTGAGTGTGTACGATGCAGGCTTGTGTGTTTAAACAGCATCCGGACACAGGTTGCTTCCACCACAGAGGACATTTTTCCCACACCAGTCTTTTACAATCACTCGGATGTTCTCGGGGATCCCTTTTGCCACACTTTTTCATCTTTCACCTGGCCACCTTCTACCCTTTGTTCACTTTTCACAGTGGAGGGCGGGTTTTCATCCGTTCTAAATGAATGCTGGAGTATCTTTTGTTTCCTGAAAAGCTGAAAAGCCTTCCTCGTGGAACAAACTGAAAACAGACTTTGCAGGGACTGGAATGGCAAAAATGTTATTATTGGATCGGAAGCGGTTAAATTTAGTCATCAAGGATGTGATCTCTTTTGAACCCAATGCATCCATAGCCTCCATTACACACATTGCACACACACTCTCCATCCCGAAGCAGCAAAGCTCAATTAAGATGCTGACTTTGTTCTTGTCGTTCGATTCACAGAGGTTTTTTTTAGGTGCCAACAGTTTGACTTAAACCCGGCGGTATTCCTCCCAGCCTGCACGTGCCAACTTCCTACCACAAGTGCACGTGATGCACAGCAGCAAAAGCCCTCTGGGTTTTTTTTTTTCTTTCATTCAGAGCTATTCAAGAATAATGAAGTCATGCTTTTTTTAACGGCTCCAGACACTGATGTCATGAACATGAGCCCCCCCTCTTAAATCTTTTGCTCAGACCGCTCTACATGCCGGTGAGGAATCCTCACCATTAAGCATATCCTGCTTGGAACATGTGTGTTTGATGGCTTGCAAGTCTATTATTTGATTTCTTTTTTTTTGGACCTGGAACGGAAAGAGTTAACAGGCTGTGAATTCTTGATTGCCAACTCCCAGGATCGTATCTCCTGTAACTCAAATCAGGGCCATCTGCGCTGGGCGTATGCCTGCCTTCCCCCCTGGCCTACTGCACTCAAAGACTCTCTATGCTGTGGTTTGCCCAGCCCCGTCACATGACTTCTCTGAAAATGCCCCCTCCCGCCCTCCCTCCTCCTCCCTCTTTATTTCCAGTAAACTGTTTGAAAGAAGGGGGGTGAGTCAGAGTAAAACCAGCTTCCCTTTAACCGCAGCTTGTTAAAGAATTTGTCAACGTGGACTCAGGGGTACATTTGTGTGTGTGTGTGTGTTTGGGGTGGGGGGATTTGAATGTGTATCTTTTTTTTATTATTATTATTCTTGAAAGAGGTCTGTAGCTTCAGTTGCATCAGTAGTTTTTAATCAGAGTACTTCCTGTGCCAGACCGAGCGGGCGCGGGCTTGTCAGGAGTTAATGAGATGAACTTTAGCCGTCTTCGTGTCGGGTGGCTCGCGATTTACTCCTGAGAATTGTGTCTCCTGCGTGAGAGATTTTCATTGAGAAAAAAAAAAGAGAGAGAGCACAGTCGGAGAGAGAGAAATGTGCGTGGGTGTTGTGTATAAGCTGTGCATAGATGTTTCCTTGTATGACACTTTAATTTTCCTAATAGAGCAAGAATAGCTGCTGTCTTTTTATTTGTCTGTGTGTGAACTAAAACACCCCCTCACACACACACACACACACACACACACAAAAGCGTGGTCAACAAAGCAAGTAACTATTTCCCTGAGTCTTACATTAAACATTAATTATGCAAAATTCCTTTCTGATATAAAAACACAAACTTTGCTTTTAAAGTATTTTATTAAAAATGTAAAAAAATACTGATGTTTACATTATAAACAATAAAGTCATGGCACTTTTAAAACTAATGATGGGTAATATTTGCAATCACAGAACATTATTATTAACAAATAACCTAATTTTAATAATTATTCCAATGACATTTTATCTACATTATTTTTATTTCTATCACATCTAAACAGATGTGGGAGATTTCTTACTTTGCTTGGCAGTGAAGCTTTACACACCCCTTTATCATGAGTTAGGACCTATTTATGTGACATGAATATATGTTTTTTTTGTCTTAATAGGATGAAGTAAAAACACAAAATTTCCCTGAGATTTGTCTTAACTTTTTATAACCACAAATTGATAATAACATAATGTGTATTGGAAGGATTCAATCCTTAGCCTAACAGATGAAACTCTGCAGGAAGTCTTTGGCAAGCTGCCAAGCAAATATGGTGATTTTTCCATAAGCTACCAACAACAATGTCTGGGATCTGCATCCTCGCTATCCCACATAGATGCTTCTGTGGTCCAGAAATGCAGAAAGGAAAAATAAACTTGGATCAAATGTGGTAAATCACAATGCCACAGGTTGACACATATACTCGCACCCTTGGCCACTTTCCTCTCGCATCTCTTCGGGGACCCTTTATTCTCACAGCAGTGATATTTTTATGCTCTTTAACTGCGTGAGGCAAAAGTTCAAATACAGCAGCTAATGTAGCAACCCAAGAGTCACGGTGTGGGAAAACGATTCATACACTGCCTGCATGGCACTGATCGTTTCTGCAGGACTCCGTCCACACTGTAACAGTCCGGGTTGTCAGGTGTCCATGGTTCAGACACGGTCCCCAGTGGTTCTGCTGTAAACCTACCATGCACATTCCTTCTCTCCCTGTCTCCCACCAGCTGAGCCGCTCACACACACATAACCATAAACACATATGCACACATGAGGACAGGCTAGAATTAAACTACAGGGTTGTCCAAGGAGAAACTTTCATGATTGGACATCGGTAGAGGCAGAAATTCAAATCGTGAACCAATCAGAGTCTATGTCCCAACGCTCCCCCCACCACAACCTTATTAAGCGACCTCCCATGTCTCTCAAATTTCCTGTCCACTGGGTTGCACCCCGTAAAGAATGTCATCAGCACTGTACTGATTTTGTTGACCATATAAGGTATGATCATGGTTTGCAAACCTCCCTTCTGCACTTCATTTGGGTTTTTTCCTCACAAAGTGGGGCCTTATTTAATAAAGCAAGTATTTCATTTACTCCTGTCTCTTTTTTAAAAATTATTTAATATAGTTTAAAGTGATAAAATATCTGATACACATCAAACATCCATCAGTCATATTCATTATTAGTTTTATTCTTTTTTTGTTGTTTTGTCATGAAATGAATGTCGGCTTAAAACTAAACTTGATTCGGTTTCTCTGTTAGCGGTCAAATAAAATACAGCATCTTTTTTTAGTACTTGGGATTAAAAATGTATTTTTTCCCCCTCTGGCTTCTTTTTGCAGTTTGTGCAAATTATGCAGATCTTTTGCCTTAAAAATCTAAGTTAGTAAGTGAGTTTAATGAGTTAGAAAAGTATTTAGAAATATGGACATTAAAGCTGATAATGCAGATCATATCAATGTTTTACCATGCTAAATTATACTCTTATATGTATTTGTTTAAGTAAAAAAAAAATCCGATTTTATGTTTGTCTTTTAACACATGAAGAGATGAAGCACAACCTTTAGGCTTTTGGATATTTATTTGCATAAATTGTTTTTTATGAATAATTGTGTAAAAAATCTTAAATCTACAATAAAATCATCAAAATAATTCGATATAGAAAGTTTCTAAAATTATATGTAAAAAAACATATATAATAATTCAATCAACTTTGAAAAACTAAGCGTACTCTTTCCTTTTTCATTCTCAAATTGCAACGTCGCTTAACAGACAAATGTAGAATTTATAATAAATAATCAAATAGAAAAACAGTTTCTGCAGTCATTTTTACAAGCAAAAGATTTATCTGTACATATCCAGGCCTTTAAAAAATTCACTTTGCTTACCTCAATTCTCTGAAACATTAATATAGTCATTTTATGTTGTTTAACATTTTATTTCCCACAATAATAATTATCAGAGCAAAACAAAAACATTTAACACTGGTATTAGTCCTTAATGACACTGAGGTTAGATAATATTACCTGAATAGTGGACATATCCAAAAAATTTGTGAAGTCTTCATCCAGAATCTGTCCTTTCACTCCCAAACTAAATTTAACCTAAATAAACCGATTGAAGCTTCTCTTCCCAGAAAAGACATATTGAGGAAAAGTCTCTCAATGCAGTGAAAAGAGGCTTTTGTTGAGCTGTCAGCGCAGCACCAGTGGAAAACCTGTGAATTTGTGAGTCACTGGAAAGTCAGTTTGCTGTCTTTTCTTTTTTAGATAAATTCTCAGATTGATCAAGCCCCTGAAGTACAATATTATGCTCTTCAATGAAGAAATATGTCCACAAACAAGCTTTTTAATCCAGTTTAAATGTGTGCAACAGGTGAGAATATTGATGTTGATCTAAAGGTTTTGAAGCTGGCTGAACTAAAATGCATAAAATAATTCAACTTTAAACCCTTGTTTCATTAAAGTATTTCAAATATATTTATTTCTTCTATGTGGAATTATTATAATAAATATTGATTTTCCTACAAACAAACATGATTCTTTTTCCCTCCTGTAAAGTTTCCTGTCACTGTATTTTTATACACTTTTTCCCATAATTAGAATTAAAACTATGCAAATATTTAGGGAGGTAAGTGCTAATGTGTTGCTTTTCAATAGATTTAATTGTATAATGTAAATAATGTAAACTTGCAGGAGTTGAGAAACATTAAGTCTTTAAAGATCTCCCATTCATTCATTTAGGTTTATAATTATTACAAGGTCTAAACAGCCTGTTCTTGAGTGTATTTGATGTACTACCGTGTCGTTATTTTGTTAATCAGATGCCTTTGCACTCAAAAAATGTATTTAAACTTTTTATTTAAAAAAAAAGGAAAAGAAAAGACACATTTTTCCAGGCAGTGGTGATTCCTGACATTTCAAACACATTTAAAAGAAGAATTAAAATAAAAAACATGTTTATTCTCTCATTTTTCATTTCATTTAGAACTTTAGATTAAAAATCGTATGACAGAATTTCAAAGCTAAATTATAAATAAATGATATGTGATAAAACACAAACAGGTTGCAAACAGATCCTAAAAGTAGATTTTTGCTCCGATTTGATTTTAAATGACCCTAAATTAAGTTTTATTTTAAAACAATATCCTGAAATTGTTTGCTGTAATTTAAAGTTTTCAGATATTCTTGAAAATCATGTTTAAACATCTGACTCATTCATTTCACACACCTCTGTGATATTTCCCCTTATAGATTCTTTAAAAACAACCAAAAATAAATAAATATTGATGATAAAAACTATTTAACCAACTGCATAAATTCTTATTTATTGTTCCAAATCAAGCTAATTGACTAATTTGTTTTAATCTGCACATAAATTAATTTTTATCCATTATTTTTCACATGGAAGGAACATAAATTTCTATGTTTAAGAGTTAAGTGGTTTAAAACTAAAATAATAAAATTATATAATAACTGTCCAGTAAATTAATTCTTTTATTCAGGAATTTACTGTTATAAAAAAAAAATCTCAGTGACAGCTCGAACAATCTCATGCTGTGTTGGTCCTCAGTAAATAAACAGAATATATATGATAACATCAGCTAGTTTACATGATTTATTTCACACATTTCCCTCTTTTTTCTGGTTTTCAGGACTTTGCATCTCGAGCAAAAGTAGCCGTACAGAAACTCATCCACAGAGTTGGATTCTTGGGGATTTTAGCCTGTGCTTCTGTAAGTTGTGTCACACATTTCTTCATTTTTCCACCCTCACATCATCAGGTTTATCATTCTTAATAACAAGCTCATGCTCACATTCATATCCTCCGACAGTTCTGAGCTTTTTAAAGCTAAAAAGCTCCACAAATAATCAAAAAGAAATATATTTCACCTGTACCCGTTACTGTAATGTTAAAACCAGTCTTTTAAATGCACTTTTTTTGTACTATGGTATGAAATCATCACTCTTTCTCCCCTTTTTTTCTTTCTGTTCCTGAAATCTAACATTTACAACAACATGTATGTTGTTTTCCAGATTCCGAATCCTCTTTTCGACTTGGCAGGAATAACTTGTGGGCATTTTTTGGTCCCATTCTGGACTTTCTTTGGTGCAACTCTGATTGGGAAAGCAATCATCAAGATGCACATTCAGGTGAGCGACAGCTGAACAGACATTACAGAAACAAAACCAAACACTAACTCCTCTCCCCAAAAACCTTTTGAACAAAATCTTCATGAAATGTGTACTCCCATATGCCTAAATCTGTTCTGGTCACACATAAAACCATTATAAAGCTGAATGTAAGATTACATCTAAAATGTCATTCATAGGGAGAACTGTTTTCAGATACTGACTCAGTCACACACAGCATCTCTGCTCTGTAGCAGCTGGTCGTATGGAGGCCATTTTGTGCAGCCAAATTAAGGGAGTCAACCATTTTGTGTCTGTAGCTGCAGCAGCTCCTGTACATTTTACAGTAGATTAGTAAGCCTACACACACTGAGGACTTAAAAGAAAGTAAAACCGAGATTCTAACCCTCAACAAAGAAACTAGTTTTAATACTTGGCATTGCCAATGTCTCTTCTAATCCTGGAAAATCCTCAATTTGCGTCCAGGAATTTGCAGTATGTCTGTGATTACAGTCGAGGGCTTAACTTTTTGTTTTCTAAGCAGACGCAGGAATTTGCTCACTGTGACACACCGCGGGTGTTAGGAGCAAAGCATTTTTTCCAGAAAGTATTGTCTTGCACCAAACTGATTTAAAAAAAAATAAAGAGAAGGAAAGAAGGGAACTTAGCGAGTACGAGTCGAAGCAGATGTACATTGTGTACGAGAGGTGATGTGATGGAACAGAGAGGGACAGATGGGGGACAAGTGAGGTGGGAGGGGGAGGCTACATGGACATCAGGCAGTCACACATACAGGACCAGATTACACCCAACGGCCCCCCCACTGACAGAGGTGTGTCCTTCTCCTTCTCAAAGAAAGAAAGGCTTCACCCGGCTCTCCGACGTGCCTGGGGGCCCCAGTCTCTTCGCTACATTTTCTTCAAACTCGCCTTTTGCTTTTCATGCAAATGGTTCCATAAATTACAGTGTGAGGAGAAGACGAGAGATGTTATAGGAAGCATACTGGGAAGCAGGTGATATCCTCCCACATGGGCCAAGACGAAACAAAAAGGGGATTTTCAGGTGTGTGTGTGTGTGTGTGTGTAAAATGCGAGCAGCTTCAAAGCGTCTGTTTGATCTTTGTACCTGTACATCAGGTGTGTTCTCACCTGTCTCCACGGCGAGGCTTCTTTTTCCTGTCTTTTATTGCTCACGGAGCTGCATTTCTGAATGCGTGCTGCTGAATCGTTGCTTTGTGGTCACTTGAGGATTGCAGGTGATGTCACGAGGACACACTTTGGGCTCTTGGGACAGGACAAAAGCATTTTGAGGTGTGGCAGAAAAGACTGATCTCATTAGTAAAAGTGGAATAAGTCACTACTACGTTTTAAGCATTGTCAGAGCTGCACATAATGTGTTTCTCTGATTAGTCAGTGTTTCTGATGAGGATGTTTTATTTATTCAACAGAAATGAACAAGTTGCGATAATGCCATCACCAGCTTCCGAGCAGAGCCTCGGATTCTTACTCAGCTTTCCCGCTTCTTCCTTTGTTTGGATGGTGGATCATTCCTAGTTTTAAGTAAAGAAGAACAAAGGGAGAACCAATCTGCTGTACGAGATCACATGTTTGTTTGATAAGTGTGTGATTCTTTGACAGGGAAATTTGGAGTGCGAGTCTCTCATTCATTGTGTTAAATTCAAAATGGCATACGGAGGCTTAACACCCCCACATTGAATGAGACGAGCAAATGACAATCCATGGATGACCTGGATTACACGTTATATAAGCGCACAGCGAACACTGTAACAAAGAACTGATCAAAGCGCCCTGTCACATGAAATTAAAATAGTTTCCAGGGCCAACTAATGCTGAGTGATCTGTAGCGTGATCAGTGGTGTTGTGGTTTCTGTACGAACTCTTTTTAATGTTTGTCCACCTGTAGCTCATGCCTCTGTTCAGAGTGTTTGTTCTGTGGTTTTTATATTAATTGTACAATTTGTCTTTGCAGTGTGTAACATTTTCAATGCTCCAAGTGAACGGTTGCTAAAATTGGCTCACTCAGCGCAGTCTTTAAAAACACAACTGGAAAGTCTCTAATCAATATAATTGTAAACCAAGGCTGTGGAAGAGTTTGAATATTTTTTTTTCCATGTGAATCTCATTTTGTTTTCTGGCTTTGTGAATGCACGGTGCTTAAAACCTGAAAATAGTTCATGCAAAATGTTTCACACATGTGAAAGCATAAAACTATGCAGATAAAAATCTGAATGCATCATAGGAGTACTAAAAATAAAATAAAAATCACAATTTATCAAAATAAAAGCCTCATGATTTATTAAAAAAACATTTAATACATTAAATAAACTAATTTTCTTCTCAAAATACTTTTCCAAGAGAGCGTCTTTAAATGTCTTTAGCCTTAAATATCTGTTTTTATTCCAGCTTATCCTGTATAATTTTCACATATTAAAACTGTTTCACAGCAGTGAAACTGAATTAATAAAAAACACTGGATATTAATTAAGACTGGCTGTTTATTAAGCTTCTCTTCAGCTCATCACAGGTTTGTCAAACTCTATGGACCCTCATTTTTTTTTTTAAAGAAAATGTTTGTGAAATAAAAAAAAACACAGGAACATGTAACAACAAAAGGACTTGCTATCATACCAGTTAGCTGGATGTAATAGCTCTTGTCCACTCTCATGAGGAAGATCTAAAAAGCACAATTGGTGCCAGTCAACTGTTTTTTCCTCCTTCCTCGGTGACTAACCAGCAATCAGACTGGACAGGAGGTGAATCCAGACCCCCTCCGAGGCCATGACACATCACCTTTGATTCTTCTTCTATTCATGTGTTCTCCATGCACACACACACACACACTCTGTGTTGTGATGACAGGCTCTTTGAAATGCTGATCTGCTGTGTTGTGCTGGCGATGTGTCATAGAGCACAGGCCTTTTATTTGCTGCTTTCAATGACAAAATTTCTTGCCTGTCATGACTGCTTTTAGCCCAAACCACCTTGGGCTTTGAGGGTCTGGATTTAAGCATAATGAGTAGTGTGTGAATGAGTGTGATGAGGAATTATTGGTCAAATGCTGATGCACAGTGCCAGGTTCAACAGCAATGACCTTATGGTTCAGCAGCTGACTCGTTCTCCCCTGTGTGTTCTTCTTTGTCATACAGAAACTGTTTGTGATCATGACATTCAGCAAGCATATAGTGGAGCAGATGGTGTCCTTCATTGGGTGAGTAGTCTCAAATAACTCCTGTACTTTACAGTTACGACACATCAAAAGGTCATGGGGCATTCAGGTGTAGCATAAACCTCCTTATTTTCCTCTTGACCCTTGAAGGTCTCACACAGACTGACTGGAAATTGTGATTTTGAGGTGGGAGTTTAGTCACATTTTCTTCCCTTTTACAGTCCTTTCTCTGCTTACTTATACCATCAGTGACTTGGATTTTTCCACTCGGTGACTATGGGTATGTTCGAGTCGCTCCACAGAACAGAATAGCCGATTACAGAAACCAATCTAGATGAAGTGATGAAAAGGGGAAGGACGCTGGTGACACAAGTGCTCTGAAGGTGTACGTCTGATTTGGGATGATTAGGAGACTATTAGATGCAGACAAGTCTCTAAAAGCTGCAAACCCAAGAAGAACTTTTCTGATAAAGCTTTTGGTAAAATAAAAAGCAGTAGAAAAAGGGTGTGTGTTTGCTGTGTTAGGCTGATGGCTGCCATGATGGGCGTCCTTGTAGAGATGCCAGAAGCTGCAGCTGGAAACTACCCTCGACACACCTGCTGGAGGGAGTGCCTTTTATTGCACACACAGTCATTCATATACTCCTAAACTCTCGCTCTGTTGTTCACACACACCCAAGCACACTGGGTTTAGATCTCACACACACATTTGCTGTGATGAAATCAAGCAGAGAGATTGCATCATCTCGCTTCCTTGCAACGTTATCTATTTGTACTTTTGCTACTTCTTAAATGAGTTTTAGAAAACTCTGATTAGGATCAAATATTTAAATAGTTTTGGCTCAATTCGTTGTGTCTTTTATGCTTTTTTTGTATTTATTTATTTTGACACAATAGATTTGATATTTATCCAAATGTAAAACGGCTCAAATGATACTATCAGTGCATTTACTCAGGTTAGATGAAAGTTTTGGCTTCTGCACAGCTGAGAATGTGCATATAGAGTATATACACATTTAAATGTACTTCTTTGTGTTTTAACGGAGCGGTACTCTGGAAGTCACTGTTCATTGAGCTGTAGGTTCAGAGTGACAGATGATTGGCTATTCATGTTTCAGTTTTACTCACTTCTTGCTTTTCTTTAGAGGAAGTTTCCCCCATTACAACTTGTCAACCGTCAGCTTCCTTCCTGATGAAGGCTTTCCACCATCACCTCTGATTCTCTGTTACTCTCACTTTCAGTCACATATCACCTTATGAATGGGTGACAGCCTCACCACCTTAACCATTTCAGTACCGACAGACCGCAGTGCTAACTGTAAAGGTTGAGCAGCATGTGCAGTTGCATGTGCACACCTTTGCAACACCTTTAAATTTGTGCATGCATAAAGAAAGACAGACATGTGTTGTACATGTTCACCTGGTCTGCTTCTCAGCTCAGACACAGAAAGTTTCCAATATTTTAACCTCATTTGGATTTATGTTTGAAATAAATCTGGAAATGGTACAAGAGCTTTTCAGGCAAGGCCTTTGTGTGAATTGTGGGTTATTTCTTTTTTGATTCATTAGTTTTACAGGAACCTTTTAATGGGTTAACCTTCCAGTGTTTCATAAAAAATTAGTCACATCATCAGAAGATTTCTGATCATTTTTTTAATTGATTTTACTATTATTTTGCACCTAATAATTAATTTGAAGTTTAATAATCCTAATGTTTTTTTTTCTAGCTTTTGCTTATAAATTATTTTTATTATTCTATTAAAAGCAAATTCAGCTGAATGTTTTTATATCAAATAAAAGACAGATTGTGTTTTGGTGGCATCGTAATATTAAATTCTGTTGCTGGGTTCAATATTTTGAATAAAAAGTTTTTATTTGTATTTTTGAGTTACTAAAGTGACCGTTGTACTTTGGTAATCTCATTCCCACGTGACATGATACAATACTACATCTCAAACTATTTTTCCCTCTTGTTTGTCTGCAAAGGTAGCAAGCTGACACAGACCCAGAAATCATTGATTTTAACCTCTCCGGGGTTTCCACCTTAAATGGCATCGCTGTACTGAGCCGAGGAATCATTTTCAATTTCCATTTAAACTAAAACTTTACCTGTGTTTCCACAATTATTGTTAGCATTTCATTTCCTTTTTTCTAACTAAAACTTTATTCTCAGTTTGCGTTTCAGATTGTTTAATTTCAATCAGTTTATTTTTACCTCGGTCGAGGCGGCAGTCATGTATTTGATACGGATGGAAACCAACACGTTCACTATCAGTGAAGGAATGGCTTCACGCTTACTGGGATGTTGTGCAATTGGAGCTCCTGACAGCTCGTTTGCATAATGCTGAAGTATTAAACATTACTTTAACTGTTTTTTACACATAATTCATTTTTGGTTCAGGTGCATGTTGGTTTTTCCTGTGAATTGGGGGACCCCCCCTCCCCCCTGCCTCCAGAAATGTTTTTATTCTTTTGGTTTCTCGGTTTATAGCCTTACTGGTTCATACTCTTACTTGTTTATACCTTACTGGTTCATACTATTACTGGTTTATAGCCTTA
>JBAMIG010000016.1:2054969-2068710 GCA_037177335.1 Kiunga ballochi | reverse complement strand
ATATTTTGACCTTATCTCATCTGGGTGGGTGGGTTGTTTAGGAAAGGAGAAGAAATTATTGTTTATCCTTACAAATGTGCAGACAACTCCCTCAGGGTGAAGGTATTATTTTATTAAAATAATAAAAAGTTAATAATAAAAAATGTTTTTGATACAGATTTTTTCTGCAGTAATTGTCTTGTGAGGAGTTGACATGGAATCATTCTGCCGTCTGTTTGCAACATAACTCCAAAAGTAATGCATGAATTATAATGAAATGTTTTGGAAATGTCATAAATGGAATAAGGAATTAGTGATTCAGCTTTGGTTGAGATTTGGATCACTGCCTGGGTCCAGGATTTATTTATTTTTACTATGGGGAATTTGCAATAAGTTGCCATTAGAGCTATAAAATAATTCCCACAATCACTGGGAAAAGAAAAGCAAATAAAAAATGCTTGGTGGAGGTCTGCACTCCTAATTCTGGTTAAATGTGAATTCTTTTGAACTTTTTGCTAAAGTCACCAGGTGAATTCCCCAAAGTGAAGCTGAGATTTCACCTTTTATAAAAATGCAAAAGACAAAGGTTTCAGCAGAAAATGCTGGTACTTTTTTTTACTGCAATTTTAAAGCTTTCTAGTGGAAAGAAGACGTACAGCTGCTCTATTTTCTTAGACACTTCTGACTGTGAGGCTGAATAGATTGGATATTTCATTTTCATGAGTTTAAATCTACATAAAAAATAGATTTTCTTGTGAGATTTATTTTCAACTCAAATAAATACATTTAATTAAAATGTTACCTAAAATAATGTGAAACTTAAAAACTATTTATTATATATATTTGTTCATGATGAAATGTTTCTTTTCTATAATTAATTTGATTTGTGAGTTCAAATATTTTTGTCAGGATATTTTTTATCCCTAATTTTTTTTATTTTAGTTGAAGTAATATTATTTTTCTTTACAAGCCAGAATCATATTATTCAGTCTGGATGTTTTAACATCATCAGACTCTTAAACTGTCAGCAACCTTTCCTATCAGCACTCTCAACCATCAGAAAAATGACCAACAGGGGTTTTTTTTTTTTTTTCTTTTTGAAACCAGTGAAAACTCAAGTGATGGAAACGCAAATAACCCTTTTTGATTATGTAAAACTATTTGTGGGTCAAATTTTTCGTGATATATTTATGACTGCATTGTGCCTCTTTTGAGATCTAGACCATAAAAAGTACACAAAAAAAAATTCAAACACCTTGACAATTGCTCAATCAAATGAGGTGCTCTGCTTTTTTCAGCTGTTTTTGTAATTACTGTCGGTTGAGGACAAAAACTGCATGTCAGCCATCTCAAATTTATTACCTCTTCGTGTATATTGTGGAAACAGATCCGTGTCTCTCTGGCAGACAGTTTTAAGCCCTTTTTCTTGCATGCAAAGCATTCCAAGTTAAATCTTTAACCGTTGTCAGAAGTAGGTGGAAAATAATATTAATAGGTTTACTTTGAACTGTTTCAGAGTCACAATAAAATCGTCCCACAATGCCTTTTGGTCTGATAACTAAAACTGATAACTGGGCCACATGGAGATGTATGTCTGATAAGACTTGTTAGGGTTTTTTGTTTTGTTTTACATCCTGTGACTAATGTAAAAATATGAAGAAAGGCCGTGCATGTGCAGGAAAAAATCCTAACTTCAGCCTGAGGAAACATTTTTTAGTTCTTCAGGCATCTAAACATGATAAAGCTTCGTTGTTATTTATCTTAAAGTAGTATTTTCTTTGTTTCACACACAAAAACTACAAAGTGTAGAGGTAGAAGGGTTTTCTTAGATATTTATGTAATACCAATGTCCTAGATACCCCCCAAGCAGGCTGTTTTCCTTCTTTGTTTTTTTATTCAGCAGTTTAGAAACGTTTTAATTGTTTCTGGGATTATCAACATCAGAGAACAAGTGATGCCCTGTTGCTATGCATCATATAACACAATGGCAACAGTTTTATCTTTTTTGTGCCAAATCTTCTTTCTCCTCCTTTTGCTTATCTTTGCTTGGACTTCTTCATCCAGTAAGGTGGTGATATAAAGCAGGAAGGAGTCAAACTTACCCACTGCAAGCAGCACTGAATCTGGGAGCTTTCCTGTCTGCGTCTGCAGGCTCTTCATTTGATCTGTCATGAGATGCTGAGTTTTGGCTGAATTGCTTACTGTAATTTGTACTACCTTTCAGCGAAGGAAAAGACAGAAGTCTTTTCTTGATTTTAAGACAATCTGTTGAGGCCTATCTGATGGTCTTGGTGATTCATGTCCTGCAGGTTTCCAGTATGTCTACATCCTGTAAGTGGTGAACCTGGCGAGCCTGAGCCCAGTTTGTTGAGTCAGAAGAGGTGAGATTAAATTAATGAAAAAGAGAAATAGGAATGACAAAAAAGTCACTGTCTCAAGCTTTAATAGAAGCAATGTAAGTTTAACCTATCATCTCATCTTCTGGAGTCACACCAGTGTTTCAGATCAATAATCCATCATTTTAATTGAGTCGGCTCCTCTGCATGTCTTGTATGGTGCTTGATAAATCTTTCTCAGTCATGTGTCATGGGAGGGAGTATCACTGTCACACTCTTGGGGAGAAAGCCACTGACATGCAGATAGGAGAAATCAAGACCTGAAAAGCTTATCCAGTTGAGACTGCTGTGTTGGGTCCATGGGGGGAACCTTGCACGTCTCCATAAGAATGCACCTATTTCCATGAGAGTCCATCTCCAGGGCTGGAGTCCATTATCAACACAATGGGCTTCCAGATGGCTGTTCATGCGACACAAGGCTATCAGCATTAGGAGCTCACAGCAGGCTGGCCTGCTCAGGAGGAGGCCTGGGTAGAATAACAGGTCAGGACAGGCCAGCCGATGGCTGTGTGAGCCACTCAGCTAAATCACACAAGGACTTTGCAGGTCCCAATCAGCATGAGAAGGTAATTCTGATAGCAGGGAAACTCACACTGACCCTTAACCTGGAATAAAAGACTTATCAGACCTTAGGCGTGTTATAAACTGTCATATTTATGCAGTGTGATTTTGTTCATTTCTGCTTTTGGCTGAAAATATAACTGCGTATAGTAAACTCAGAGATGTGTATCGGGGGGAAAAAATAGCTCTTGCAGTGGGAGAAGCTTCATGAAATGCATTTAAGGACACTAGAACCTACACTAAGGTGTTATTTAAGTTCATGCACATGATTAAACGTTTAATCTTCTGACTTCTCATTTCCTACTATCTTCATGTAGACATGGGTTACTGGAGAAGTGAAATTGCTGAGTGTCATGTAAATCAAACTATTTTGGGTATTCACAGTACTGCAGCTATTTGTATTTGTGTAGACGGGCTGAACTTCTGGGGGGGTCTAAGGGGAGAAAAGACTGCAACTTGTTTCCACTGAAATCCAAAGCACAACCTTCTAGCTCATATAGAAACAGTTTCACAGTGAAAATAGGGCAGGCTTGTGTATAAGCGCTGTCATATAGAACATCTGAAAGTCACCAAGCAGAAAGGGATTTTTTCTGTTCCCACATATATTTTGTACAAAGTTTAAGTTTTTTTTTTCTACTGTAACCATTTGTACACATTATTGCTTCTATAAATATGGTTCTGTGAGCCATATGAGCAAAGTCTTCCTGTTAACCCAATCTACAGGAAGGGTGTATTTTCAATCCTATTAGCCACTGGGTGCTCTGGTCACCTGAGAAGCGCCCTGACAAAGATGGCATTGATCCGTCCTTCCACTGCCTCCCATATTCCCTCAAATACAGCCAGACGCTTTTAAAACGGGATGATGGGATCAGCAGTAAACGGGGTAAGACAGTAGGGTTACGGTGCGGCACGGTGGGCAGCGTCCGACTCTCTTTTTTATATAGCATCATTAGGTTTAATGCGAGGCTCAGCAAGGCGTCTGTTTTCTCATCTCATCCACTTCAGTTCTGATTACCTTGGCTCTGAAGCTCTGACGGAAGCACAGAGGCGGTAACAGGTTTGAGTCTGAGCCAAAAGGTTTTACTAGAGCCGTTTAGAATAATATTCAATCACTCAAGAAGACTGATTGTTCAGATCGTATACTCTGTATACTCTGTATACTGTTTCTGCTGTTAGTAGCACACTCTGAAGGGGTACACAAAGATCTGAGAGTAATTGTAGCTTTCCCCAAGTAAGCAAGTGTTTGAGAGGGAGAAAGGCATAGAAAAACAGAGGGAGAGGTCAGATGTGATTTCCAGGCCTGGTGTCGTATTATGCACATTTTGTATCCCTGGACTTCCTGCTTTATTTGTTTCATATCACACTGGTGACCGTGCCACATATGCTGCTCACTCACCAAATCCTTCCTGCACATGCCCAGGCCGAGCCTAACCAATTGCCAAACTCCCTTTATGTCGTTTCTGGAAACAGTTCACCATTGATGCAGATTATTTATCTGGGGAGTCCGGTGTGACCTCAAGCTGTTAATCATCATCATCATCATCCTCCACTAGAGTGTATTGTTTAGCAAATCCCATGAACATCATAATGTGTCGTCTGTCTTTTACCGCTTGTCATGGGGATGTGTGTCTGCGTTCTGCGTGACGAGTCGTCCCAGACAGGCCCTGACTCAGAGGCCAGCTGGGCAGGCGTCCGGTATCAATCATACCTCTGTCAAAACAGACATACTATCACCAATCTGCTCCGTTCTTCGCAGCAACAAGTCGTGAAAAGGAAGGTGGGACTGTGAAGGGGCTTGTTTGTGATTATTCTTACGGTAATAACGCTCCATGTTGCTCACTGGAGAAAATAGCAACCAGTTGTTGAGGCCAAGAATTTATCACTTTAAGATTGTAAATGTGCATACGAGTAGGCTATGTTTGTGAATATTATTAGCAAGTTATGACTACTGATCTAGAAGTAGACCGCTAAATCACATTCACTGAACTTTGCTTGAAGGAAGATAAGAAATGCATTTAGCAAGATTGTATTCTTACTCTTTTTTTGTGTCATATCAGTACATTAGGATGCAGTACACTGATCAAAACAGCGGGAACATTGACTCTGCATCTGGTACAACTTCTGCAACATGTGAACTCCAACAGGATGAGCAGTGACGTCTCATACAGTTAGTCAGAAAGTAAATAAGATGACTCTATTTGATGTGTGATCTGGATTTTAGTTTTCAAAATTAATGATTGTTACAGCTCTAAGGGTTTAATTGTTCTGGTTCTGTTAAGCCCTCATAATGTACAGCAGTGAGAGTGGCTTTGAAAGCAGGGGATCTTCAGCATGTTGTGGCTTTGCCAGGTATGCAGTACTGTAACCAATGTGGTTGTTTGAGCCGTAAGTAACCCTGTGAATAACGTACCTTACGACTCAGTACAGTCTCCCAGTGTACAATCTAGAGAAGAAAAAAAACGTTCGCACTACAGATACGGTTTTGTGTTTAGTGCTGCTGTATTAGTCACATATGTACTCTGCATTTATGGGACAGTTCTCATTTATTCCATTTTCCAGTCCTTTCCACCCTGTGACCTTGTTTCTGTGGTGCTGGACTCCCTTCACATTTAGCATCTCACAATGCTCTCATTCTGGCTCCTGGATTTATTTCAGAAACATACATTTCAGTTGAAATATTGCAGGTGTATTGATTTGGTGTTTCTCTTAAACAATGCCACCATACATACCATAAAGCAGCCATCCACCCAAACATAACATCACAAATAAGCGGCGGTGCCCTACATCGCCTTCATCCTTTTCTCTTCATCTGCCTCCACTTCTATTTCTAGCCCGCCTGTTGCTGCCGTTCAGCACGACTTGTCTGGATGTGTCTCCAGTCACATCTGACTCACTGAACAACCCTTTTCACCCGTGGAAGGGTCCAGGTGTGGTTTCCCAGTGGCCGAGCAACTCCACACCTTCACACCCAGACCAAAAGGATCTGTGTGGGTGATTGAAACACGGAGGAAGGGAGGGGAGTATATCCAAGGGGATATATTTATTTAGTGTGTGTGCGTTTATGAGTCCATGACACAGATGGTTATGGAGCAAGGATATGATAAACACCCAGGGCAAGGGGATCTCCATGCAAAAGTGGGCTCCATGTTTTAGTGGTGAAGTCATTTTGGAAAATGTTTGGTAGAACAGGAGGAACAGACCCATGGGCAAACACACAGACAGATCTTACCTTACATATTTAGTAGAATTTTCCTTACTATAAAGAGAAACACATTTCTCCTCCCCAAAATCCATTATTTCATTATTCCATCCTTTAATCAAACTGAAGCTTTGGCAGTCCATCCAGCCTGGAGTTGAGAAAAGGATCAGTGTTTTGGCTAGAAATGGTGAGCAGGTCAGAGCTTCAGCACCATAAGTCTGAGCACCAAATGCCACATGTGTGTGTGTGCGCGTGCTCAGTGTTGGTGCTGTTATTTTAGGTGTGAACTATGGCCCTGTGAAGCATTGAGTAACGCCAGCAATTGCCTAAGCCAGTTGTGATGATGTCGTAAGCAGTTGGACCTGGCCGGGCTTTGGTTGTCATGTGAGCCCTTGTTCTCTATCTTCCCTTGTCCAGGAAGTCAAAGGCAACTCGTGTGTGTGTATGTGTGTGTGTGTGTTTATTTTCTGCCATCTTGCCTGCATTTTTTATAGATTTTATTATCAGAAAAAAACAAGAAATCTTACATTTTCTGGGTGTTTCTCCAACTCGGCTGAAGTTGGCAGTCATCAGAAGGGACAGACATGTTAAAAGTGACATCTCACTCACGGACAGTAGATTTGGGTTTTTACTGATGTGAACACAGAGCTCTTTAACCCGCTAGGAGCAGTAGCAGGAAATTCTGCTTCATTAAAAAATGAGAGGTCTGGACGTTGCTTACAAATTAACCCTAATCTGGATTATAATGGGTCTACAGGAAGCGGAGATGTGGGGGTTTCCCTCCTCATTTCCTTGTCTTGCCCATGATTTTGCACTTTGTTTCCTGCTCATTGGTATCGCTTGACATTTTAAAAAACTATTTATAGTGACACGTTTCAACTTTAAGTTTAGATTTTAAGGTTTTTATTCCTTTTTCTAAAGCTGTAAATTTAACACACATCAAGTTGATACCTGTAAATTTTGGCACACAAACACTCAGGCATGTTTTATCTTTTTAGGGTGTTTTTCTTCTAAAAGAAAGCAATAATATAGGTGTTTGTTCATGATACACACACACACATATGTAATATAGCTTAGATTTCTAAGTGAAATATTATACATTTATTTTTATATTAAACAGGATCCATGTTGAAATTAATTTTATCCTAAATGTTTTTAGAATATTTTCCCTTAGAAATTATTTAAATAAATCTCCTTTATGTGTGTGTTTGAGTGAGTGTGTGTGTGTTAATCAGTTGTCTTTATAAAACCATGTATTTAGCTGCTTAATGTGCTCAGACATGTTGTTTTATAGCACTACTTCCAAAGTGACTTTGACTCTAATGTGCATTGACAGGGAGGACTGTTGAATTTCACAAAACATACCAATGTAAATTGTCAAACATTGTTGTCTTATTCACATCGTTATGTTGTACAGATGTGGTGTGCATGCCCACACTGAAGTCTCTGGAAAACTGGGACAAAGTGAGGGCAGTATTGCCGTGGTTCCTCCTGGGACATGGATGAAAACTGGACATGTTCAGAAATATCACTGTTGGAATAATATAGCTAGATGAGAAGAAACTAATCATTTACACTTACATTTTCAGACTTGAGTGTAATAAAATATAAATGTTCTGACAATTATCCTTAAAAAAATACCTTAAAAGTCCAAATAATTGCAATTTTTTTTTACCATCAAGATAAAAAAGAAACATCTGACTGAGCTTTTAAGCAGTTCTTTACACAAACGTTCAGACACCAACAAACAACTTTTTTTTACATCAGATTTTATTTAAATGTTTCTTACAAAAATACATAAAATAAGAATATTCTTGTTATGCCATCTTTATATTTGCTATTGACTGGTGTGTATCTGTGATTTATTAAAGGACAGCTGGATTTTAGGGATATTAAAGTGACAAAACCATCCATGTAATAACATTACAAAGCTCACAGTGATATCTTGATTAATTATTCACAGATCACAGGATATTTCTGCAATTACGTGATGTGTGTAAAACACTTTAATGCTTACATATATAAGTGAAGCCTCTCTGGGTTTTGCACAACTTCTGGAAGTAATTGAATCAATTACAAAACTGTTAAAGTTTGATAGGATCCACACATGCAGTTTTTATTGTTGCAACACATTTCAAGACTTTTCCTTGTTATTATTACCCTTTTATATATCCTATTTTTCCCCTTTAAAGTGCAAAATGAACAGAGTTACACACACACACACACAGCTGTAACATTTTTTAGGTTTTGTGTCCGATAGTTAATGTATAATTTATGGTTCTTTTTTTTATTTTTCAGCATGTAAACAAAAAAAAAACCATCATATGAAATACACACCAAGTTATGTGATAATTTTAGCTAATTCCCTAAATTAATGTTTAGAGTTTATTACATTACATTTCTTTGAGTTTAAACAATTTTCACATATAGTTGCAAAGAACACCCAATATGACTTTGTAGTACGTTCCTGTGTAGCTTTTTCACTTCCTGTACTAAGATTAGAGACATGACTTAGTGAGCTTCTTTTTCGGTGCTCTCATGATTTAAAAGTTGGACTTGAATATATTTAATAAACGAGCTATGAGGAATTTACAGTTTGAGTTGATCCGATTAGACTTGCATCATTTAAACATGGCCCGTTTTGTTCTGAATGGTTCTTTATTCAAACAAGAAAAATGAACAAGAGAAGAATCTTCCTGTTTTTGGAAAGTGCTGTAAAAGTTTTTTTTCAGGCTGATTTATTGTCCTGTTTTTAAGGACACTAAGTTCAAAGTAGAGGGTTTACTACTTACTAACTTTAAAGCTTTGAACAGGCCTGTTTGCTTGAAATAAGCAGCGTGTTACTGCTGCTAGGAATTTTAAATAAGTTCTCCTCTTCCTCACCAGCAAAGAGGAACATGGCAGCAATTAACTTTGAATTTAAAAACTCTTACTTAACAGAAAAGACAGCATTTATTTTACAGTGTTTGTTGTACTTTATTAAAATTGAATGCATTCAGACGTCACAAAAGATTATTTCTACCATGCAGGACGAAGATACTTTTATTAATTCCTTTTTAACACATGGAAAGTTCAGTACAAGTACTCACAAGTAAATTATGAACACACTCACAGCAGAAATTCCTAAATCCAAAAATTTCTCAACACCTTTTTGTAGAAAATGAAAATATATTCCCCAAAAATAGAAAATGAGCAGATAAGTAATGGTGAGAGCAAGCGGCACTCCTGACTGTGTGGCAATAATTTCTGTTTTAGACTGCTAGCTTTGAGCTTCTTTGTTGGTGGATTTGCAGAGGCTCATGACTCAGTATTGCTCATCGAGTCGGAGATGAGTCGCCCGCCATTTCTGAAAAGTGTCCCTCTCATTCTTTCTTCTTTTTATGTTCCTTTACATTCTGAGCTAATATGTTTCTCAAAGTTTTTTTTTATTCATTATTATTCATTTCTCTTTATTCTGATGTAAACTTTTCTTCAGCAAGTTTCACAGTTGTGACTTTGGGAAGTGTGTGTGTGTGTGTGAAGGTGTAAGGAATTTACTGACATGGGGGATGGGGATGTGATAGCTTTAGTTTCCCTCCAAAAAAAAAAAAAACGGATTATTTTATAACTTAGTGACTCATCAAAATCTAGGTTTCAATGTAAAGAGTTGGACTTCCTGTCTGTTTCTGTGCCCACTCACATGGAGGATATTGATTAACTGGTATAAAGTTAATCATTACTTAAAGACTTCCTTGTTGTAAATGCAATCATTTAACGCAATCTGGCTTTTTGTTGTTGTTTCTCTTTTTCTCTGCTTAACGTCGGTGTGAGTCGATTTATCTGTGTGCAGAGGTGGAGAGGGACGGAAATGACTTGCCTCCCTCAGAGAAAGTTATCAGCCATAAACTCAACCGTATGTGACATGACTGCCCACGCAAACCTGCCCTAAAATCTTTTATGTGCCTCTGAGCTTTGATGATGCCTCCCAATACGAACATAAGATGCAATGGTGGAAAAGCGTTGAAACACAAGCTCAGGGGAGGAATACAGCCACAAAAGAAAATTAGTGAAGCTCCTTAGTATATATTTGTTTAGTGATTAATCACTAACTCCAGCGAAGAGATGGGCCACTGATTCGTGATTCTAGGGCATTCTCTCTGCAGTCTCTCACACCGTTTTTTTCCTTTTGTGTGTGTGTGTGTGTGTGTGTGTTGGAGGGCTGGGAAGGGGTGCTCAGTACTATGCTTGTAGTTGGTGGCTATATCTTGTAAAGGGTTTCCTAATATGGGCCGTCTTACAGCAGTGCCCTCCCCTTGTGGGCCATTCCCTCAGGTCTCAGCCAGTGATGACACGGCTTGGGTACGACTCACTTCCTTATTAATTGGCTGAAACCAGTTCTTACAGGAACCGCCAGTGATAAATGTGAGAGTTCTGAGAAGTCATTCATTTCTCCCCGCTGCAGCAGCAGAGGAGGCACTGCAGGGGAGTTGAACGGGTTCACCGATGTGTGTGTGTGTGTGCAGGAGAGGAGGCAGAGTATGTGTGTATGAGCAGAGAGGAGAGAGTGAAGCAGAAAGCGAGCGATTACTGCCGCCGCAGCTGCCGAATGAGGACCGGCCAACTTTTTTTCTCTCCTTTTTCATTTTTTCCTTCATTTCTGTCTGATTGTCACTTTTTTCTGTAGCTGTGTTACTGTATATCTTTTTTTTCTTTATCTTTTTTTTATGATTTTTATCTGTTTGTGTGCGTGTTTATTATGGGGATGAGCAATGAAGGGATTGCACGCGCTGCTCTCTCCTTCTTTCTCTCTTCTCAAAGAGAGGAAGCAGGCCGACACTGTACAGGAGACAGGACAGCATGCCTCCCTTTGTTGCTGCCCTTGGGCTGGTGAGTAACAATGATGTGACGTGATTTGTCCACCCCCCACCCCACCCCACATCTCTCTCTTTTTGCACCCCCCCTCCCCGACGCACACCCTCCACCTCCCATCCTCTTGTGTTGGTGGAAACAGAGCTGTTCCACTGCTGGGTGCGGCACTGCAGAAGCCCTTCAGGGAGTACTTGGAGGCCCAGAAGGCCAAGCTGCACCATCTCGCCGGAGAGGGGAACCCAACTGTAAGTACAAGGGGCCTCAGCCCCCGTCTCACAGTTTTTATTCTTTCACGTGTGCGCACCAAGAAAATAATTCAGCCCCCTTTACTTTAGCCTCCTTTTCCCTCCACTTTTTTAAAAAACCTTCCTCTAATCTCGTCCTTCCTTTGTGTCCCTGACCCAATTTCTTTTTCTGTCCACCTGCTTTACCTGTTTCACTAGCTGTCAGTCCTATTTTCTCATGTGTGTACGTTTAACAGCTTTTAGGTTAATCATTTTAAACTTCACGTCCTTTTTAAGGCTTGTAGCGTACTTTTGTTAAATGTAGCGATACAGTAAATTATAGAGGCTTGTTTGGGGCCAGAATGACAGGGGAGGTTAGCTCTGCCTTGGGCGGGCTGGATGGGAGGGAAGAGGAGAGGGGCCAGTGTGAGGTATGACTCCACTCGCTATATTGAACTGTACTACTGTAGCGCGGGGCGTGCTGACTCATGCTCCATTTTACCAATTGGGAGACTGTGTGTGAGCGTGGTCACTCCCCTATGTGTCTCACACACACACTTGCACTCACTGCCCCGCCTGAACCCAGCACAAACTGTAGACCGGGACGCCCCCCCCCCCTCCTTCTCTGCCAGTGACAATCCATCAAAACCCCCGTCTAGAACAAAAAGAGGCAGTTGTAGCTGAAGCCCATTTCTTTTTTATTTCCTCCTCCTGTGTTTTTACTCCCTCTTGTACACCGTGATTCATTGAAAACTGTTTTCTTTTTAATGTGCTTATAAGGAAACGGGAAGAAAAAGGGATAGACGTTGAGTTACACAAGGACAGATTAAGGCATTTTCTAGAACAATGTTCCTTTTTTCTTGTAACTTGAGCCTGTAGCAGTTACTGGAGAGAAGCAAGGCAATTTAACTTGGTGGAGCAGGCTGCAAGCTGGGGTCAGTGGGGGCGGTAGGAGGGAGGATGGTGGGGGCTGCCGCGTGTTTTATTACCCCTGATCTCTATCTGTCCTGCACATGGAGCTGGATCCCCACCTAGCCTACAGCATCAGGAGTAGATGGGGGGCGCATGGTGTGGGGGGGGGGAAAGAGGGTAGCCCTCAGTTACTGACTGAGCTCCTCTCTTTCTGTGGTCCCTCTGTGCAGGAGGAAAACTGGCTGTCGTGGCTCTTCGAGAAGATTGTGGTCATCATGGTATGCTTCTTTGTCTGTTCCATTGTCAACTCCATGGCTCAGAGCTACGCCAAGCGCAAGCAGCAGGAGAAGTACTGGGAAGGCAAGACAGAGTGAACTTCTCCATGCTTCCACCACTCCTCCTTCATTCGTACTTCCTTCCCTTCTTGGCTGATAACCCATCATTACCTGAAGCGAAATATCAAAACCCCATCTGGTTTCTCTCTTGCCGCTGTAGCAACACGCTCATTGTGAACTTGGACTTTTATTTTCTTGTGTATGAAGGCTTTGCTCTGCTTTAACTTTTCCCCTCTGTAAGGTAGGTGTCTCAGTGCATGTAAGCTGTTCCCTTATGAGTGTGTTTATGTTGGTGCTTTTAGCAGCTCCTGGTTATGTGAGATGTAGCTTTTGCCATTGAGCTCCACTGTTCCCATTGGAAAAAGTCACTGGACTTAACTTTACCTGAGTAAGCTAGGGTTGTTTTAATCATGTTGTATTTTCAGAGCCAGTGTAAACTTATTTTATAACTTGTTTATTTCTCATTTATGAATAGTAAGTGATCACATTTTTTGGTATTAATATCTGTAGGGTCGGTTTCTGCTTACTATTGACTCATGCTGTATAATAATTGCTAACATAGTCTTCTTCAGAACCACCCATGTCCATTTATTCTGCTGTAAGTTAGTTAAGATAAAGATTTTAATGATTACTTTAGACTGTGCATGGTGCTTTTAGAGGACTGCTTGTTTGGGGTTCCCGATACAGCTCATCGTAGTACTTTTCAATGAGAAATCGGCCATGAATCATCCTGCTGGTCCCTTTGTCTCCCATTATTGTTCTTCCAGGAAGGGAGTGCATGAGTCAGCCCGGGGCTACTTTACCAGATGCAGCCATATATATAGAATCAGATCTACAACTGTGTGCCTGTGTGAAACGGAGGAGGTAGAGGTTGTGGGTTGTGTTACCGTGGATGTCACATATGTTGCTCTCCCTTTTATCTTTTATGGATTAAAGCAGATTGTGCTCCACCAATAGACGGCTGCCTGGCAGGATGGTAGCCTAACTCTTTAACTTAGAGGCAGCTACAGTACCACAGGAAGTGTTTCTTCTTTGTCTTTGTGTGTCTAGGGAGGTTTTTTTTTCCATAGATGAGGACAGCAAGCTCATGTCTGACTCTACATCAGCAGCTCTTAAAGGAAAGCTGCATTTTTATCTGGTGCATGTTTTTCTTTTCTTTGTCGCTTTTTGTCTGCTTTTGTGCTCGTTGGATAACGTCAGCCATGTATTTGGTACTATCCTTCTTTCCCTGTAATTGCCAGTGAAATGTGCTACCACCCGACGATCACCTCTCTTTCTCTCTCTATC
>JBAMIG010000016.1:2029654-2045521 GCA_037177335.1 Kiunga ballochi | reverse complement strand
TATATACTTATTTAAATGACAAAGGTAAAGCAAAGAAAACTGCTGATTTCTACTTTACTGTTGTCACAAGTTAATGAATGTTTCCATATAAATTCGGGTCCAACTTAAGCAGAGTACTGCCGGTGGCCGACACTAGAGGCTCATTCCGCCGCTGGGTTCGCGTGTTGTTTTGGTTAGCACGCTAGCTTAATGCTTTCCGCTGTTGCCGGTTTTAACGGTGATGGCTCTCACATGAGGAGGGGAAGCGGGTCTGTGTTTTTCTCAATAAACGCCAAGTGAAGTGTCGTGGACATGGCCGGGGTTTTCGACATCGATTTGGATCAACCGGATGAGAATGTCTCTGACGAGGAACTTGAGGATGGGGTAAGTTTACGTTTACAGCACGGCTAATGCGGCTCCCGTTAGCAAGCTAGTTAGCGCTTAGCAACACCAAGGCCTGCGTCAGCGTCAATGGCTGGGTGTCCTTTATCGGACAGCGAATCGACCACCCCTTTCCCGCGGATGCTGGTGGCGTCCCGTACAATGTGCGACCGCCTCTTAATATAACACAATTTCGTTGCGTAACTTAAATTTGGCTCACTATCGACCACAGTTAGTTTCCTTAACAGATACATGAGTGTAAATTAAATCGTGTATTTGTGTGTATAACACATTGTCCGATAATGGAAGCATACGTCGCCTTGTACTCTGCGTCGGCACGCCAGTCGGGAGTTTATTGCTGGATAATAAGGTGTTAGTTACTCTTAACATATCAGTTTGACAGCTGCTTTGACATTTTTATGAACCATATTGGTGTAAACGATAAATAAATTCACTATCGAGCAGAATAACAATATAGTAAACCAACCAATGCTAGCTAAACTCAGGCTAAACTAGCAACTTTTTAAAAGCTCTGCGGAATGTAAACGAAAGGTTAGAAGTTCATGTTTTATCCATGGCCTTTTTCAAGCTAGCTGTTGTAAAACGCTGCTAAAAACAAACCGACTACAAGTCTCAAGATCCAACATATAACTTTGCTAGTGATCATGTTTAGCTACAATACGAACAAAAACAATGTAAAGTATGTGAGGTTTTAAATGTTTCCCCTTCTGTGGTAAATATAAATAACGTTTTGTTATTAACCTGCGCTTCTATTGTTTCCTGTTTTTAGGGTCAGCTTGGTGAATACATGGACCAATGCAGTAGCTTTGAATTGTGAGTTTCTGCACTACTGTGATGTACTGCTTCTCTTGTGTCCAGCAGTCCCAACCTTTTATTACATAATATTATTCAAACTATTATTATTATTATTATTCTTTGTTTTAGATGACCAAAGTTTGCACTGAAGATCTGCACATTAAACAGCAGTAATTTGATAAACCTTTGTGTTGATTTCAGCCATATCATAATGATGTTAGAGCATCATTAACCAACAGATTGTAAACATTTGTACCAGCAAACACCCAGGGTGAAATCTGTTAAGCCGCAACATGTTTTATTTAATATTTAATTCAGAGTATTTCATAAAACCAGGTGCCCTTCATAAAAGTATTTACCTAATGCTCTTTATTTGATTAGCATCTTATCTTAATCTGTTGTTATGATCCATCAATGGGCTAAATACACTTTTCCTGTAGAGGGTGGTGAAACTCTAGACCTTTTTACAAGCAGATATTCAGCTAACACAAAGGCAACCTCTTACGCTCTCACTTAAACCTATTATAATGAACCGATTAAGCTAAGAAACTCTGCTTTGGTTAAATAATGCCTTAGAGGACGATTGGTGCAACCAACACTTCATTAATAAGTGCTCAACTTTCACCAATCAAAAGACTCAATTTCATAAAGTATTTTAATGCCAAACAAATTATTTTATCTTTTTTAGGAGATTTTTGTTGTAAAGGGGGGATATGATCCACTATAGCAGTGTATGTCTCAGGATAAATCTGCAGTTTGATCCACACCAATGTTGTGTTTAAGCTTTAAAGCTAATGTGGCTCAATGACCTGGATGTTACAAATACAAAAAGTCATTGTTTTAAATGCTTTTCTTTTCCTCTTTATGTTCTTTTCCAGTAACATGGATGACTGTGAGAAGTTTGAAATCTCAGAAAACAGCGTGAACAAGGGAACAGAGCAGATCAGGCCTGAATGTTTTGAGCTGTTAAAGGTTTTGGGGAAAGGTGGCTATGGAAAGGTGAGGCCCCAAACCTTCCTCTTAAGTTCCTCCACTGAATAACTATCTACCTCTTGTATTTTTCCTTTTTTATATGGTGTTATTTAACTTCTAATGGATGTTTTAAGACTTAATAGGTGATCATTTACCCGTCAGACAAAACTGTAAGACCTGTTTAATTTTGTATTAATTATAAAATGAGATTTTTCTTAGTTAGGGTGTACAAAAATCTAATTATTTCCCATAAATTATGGTAAAGCCACTTATCATCTAGTATTTTTGACCGCAGTCTTAAAGCCTCCTGCGTTACCCGTATGTGGAAGAGGATATTGCATAGGTCTTGAAATTTCTTAATTAGGTGACTGGAAGTTGCAGCAATGATTTATCTTTCCTCAGTTGTAATGTTTTTGTTTGTTGTGTTACTTTGGACTGCCAGATGTGATGCAAAAGCAAAAATCCCTTTGCATGGATAAAGCATACCTGTAATCCTCATCCTGTTTTTGCATCTTTTCCTAAAATGAGTCAGGGCTTCAGCAGTGTGTGCATAAGTTTGTTCACCGTACGGTATTGATTTTATTGGTTCATCTTAAAACGGTGATGTTTTATTAGTAAAACGTATTTCTTGTGTTTTTTTTTTCTCATAATTTTACAACATCGCATTGTGGAAAAGATATGCTCTGTGTTTTACTTAGAGTGGTTTAATGACCAAGACGTCCTTTTCTTTAAGGGATTGCGGAGCATTACAGGAAAGTTGGATTGTTTTTCTTTTGTTTCGGCTTTTTGTCTTTTGAAAAAATGTCGTTTTTTTTGGTCTTAAAACTGAGACTTTAGACAGAGACACAGAAAACATTTATTTTAAGAATATTAAAGCCATTTGAAATTTCACTCATTTCAATTTACAGTTTCGCAAATGTGTTTGTAGAAAAAAGCATTTGTTAATTTACTAGTTGCTCTTTTGTGCATTCATTATTTCAAGCCTCATTTTGCTGCAAAAATATTTTTTCCACATATGTTGCATTGATAGTTGCAGGTATATTTGCTGCACAGCCAAAGAAGTCGCATTCACATTATTCACAGGATTTGAAAACAAACTATTATTAAAGTCAGAAAAGTTACCAGAATATTATTATTTCTGCTCCTACATGTTTAATTTTTGGATGTTTTAGGATGCTCAATCTTTACAGTCTAATCCAATTAAACAGCATTTTGCTCCTAGAATAAGAAATCCTATGATGTGAAAATGTTATGACCTATTCATATTCTGGCTATTTATGTGGCTCATTATCTGATGACAAATGTAAGCTGATTTTTTTTTTTACAGAAGGCTCATTGCTTAAATACATACCATAGTTGAAGATGTTATTTATATTTGGAAAGGCAGGAAGTATCTAATATAACTGCTGTTTCATCACTTGTTGAGTTGGTTATATTTTCGCCTGCAGTGCTATATTTCTTAAAGTAATCTTGATCCTGTGTAATATGTGTTGTGGGCTCGAATTATGAGTAGACTCTGTGAATCACGACAGCACTCTTTATTAGAATTTAGGTATACAGACTGACAGAGTATCAGTATGTTACGGAAGACCCTCCCTTGTTCCTCTTGTAACCTCCTTTTATAGGACCTTCTCAACTTTGGCAGAGTAGCCATCCTTATGTATTTGGTTACGATTATCTGCTAAAATTTAGTCGAATACAGATAAGCTTAGCCAACCTGTTGTTGTCATAGTCAGCACCGACTATGACCTTAATGCTTGACCCTGTTTACTTGATCCACCACATATGATGTGAACTTTTACAGGTTTTTCAGGTTCGGAAGGTCTCTGGTGCAAACTCTGGAAAGATATTTGCTATGAAGGTTTTAAAGAAGGTGAGTTGATCTATTCACTGGCCTCTCAGCCACGCACGATGCCCCCTAGTGTACATATGCTGCAGTGCAACCTCACAGGAATTAAGTCTGAGTGCACAAAAAGTATAAAAAGCTGCTTTTTTAATATTCTTTTGAGTCATAAACATCCCTTAAATGAGCTGGAAGTTATTGTGATCTTTTTCTGGTTTATTCAGCTTTGCAGCCAAATGGACAGATCTTCTTAAGTAAAGCAGTTCCTTCTGTGCAACTTCACACAGAACTGATGTCTGTCTTTGCTTGGAAGGCCAGCACATGTTCCCAGATGTTTTGCTTAATGTCCTGGTTCATTGGCTTAATAAACCAGCTGTACTGGTCCCTGCCAACCTGATTCCTGTCCCTGCAGCTGACACTGAAGCGCCACACACAAGATATTGGCATTTGGTTTGTTGTGTGCATGTATAAACAACCACACTGTGTCTTTCTGTGCCATGCCAGGCCATGATTGTGCGCAATGCAAAGGACACGGCGCACACCAAAGCTGAGAGGAGTATTTTGGAGGAGGTGAAGCATCCTTTCATTGTGGACCTCATCTATGCCTTTCAGACTGGAGGGAAGTTGTACCTCATCCTGGAATATCTGAGTGGTGAGCATAGTGATCATACATAAAATTAGGGCTAGACTGATGCTTCATCCAGTTCAGGGTCGCAGCAAAGATGGATGCTATCCCAGCTATAAGAAAGCAAAACAGTGGACAGGCCTCTGGTCCATCACAGCTGGATTCAGCTGTACTATTTATTTTTACATTTAGGCCGTAGGTGAAGGCTGTTTATAAACAACATTATGAATGAAGTTATTGGAAAAGCATAATTTCTGCCATCTGACGTGATGTCAGGTTCTAGTATGTTCTGACAAGGCAAACTGACAGACATCATGACAGCTGTTGAAGACTAATATTAATCATTTCACATTATGGTCCTGCTCTTAATAAACCTCCCCTTTGAATTCACATCATTGTTGTTCTGTATTCTCAACTGGACAACTGTGAGCTAACGCTATGCTAGGTTAGCATAACTACAGCAATTTTGTTGCTAACAGACAGACCGTATAAAAGTCTGTTTTGCTAACTGAGAGCAGAAAAAACAAAAGCTCGTCTTCCCACGATGGTAAAACCTGAACTCTTTTATTGTGAGGAGAAATTTAAAATGACAGATTAAAAATGACAGATCAAAGTCACAGTAAGTAGCAATATAACTTTAGCAATGCAACATAAACTAGAAAAATATGCTTGATAGCATTCACACACATTTTCCCCACTGCAGCAACTTTTCAATGGCTACGTTTTTTTCTTAATTCCTCTTTATATGCAAATAAAAATTAATTTAGTTTTATACAGATGATCATATAAACACCTGAAATGATCATTCAGAAACAAACTTAAATATGACAAATAAACAGCGTTTAATCAGCAAAACGTGATGATAATGTCTTTTTTAATCTGGTGCTGATATAGCCCGATCAGTCAGACTCTACATAAAATGTGTGCTTGTGTTCATGAGTTATGTTGCTTTTTGAGTTTGCTCCTGGGATATATAGAAGGTATGTTTTTGTGTACATCTGAATGATAGTTTTGTATGTTACGCTTGCAGGTGGGGAGTTGTTTATGCAGCTGGAAAGAGAGGGCATCTTCATGGAGGACACAGCCTGGTGAGTCATTTCCACTGGTAAACCTTCACCTAATGGCTTGTAGGTAGTTTGTGTATGTTCAGACTTATTGTCAACATTTACAGTTGTGCATTAAAAAAAAAGGTTATTAAATGACCAGAGACAGTTTTTCTTGTAACAAATTTTCCATTAATTGCTTTGCTGACACATCTGATACAGTTATGATATAGCTCCATGTCTTTAGCAGCAGAGCTCGTAGCTTTGCATCGTCCCCAAAGTAGTGAGGAAGTATTCATTGCTCATACAGTGAAATGGAAAAAAATATATATAATTGTATTCTTCCAGGAACTAAACGACAAAACAAGAAAAGAGATGTTCAGCACAGAAATTCTCCAACAGGAAATTAAAGTCATAAGAGATTGTGTCCACACAGCACTTTTTCCTAAGTGCCAGAGCTTTTATGTAATTGTTTTCAATGGCTTGTGTGTGTGACTGCCAACAGGGTTTCTTTTGTTCAGCTGCTCCAAAAGCTTTAAGCTGAATATTTAACTTTTCAGAAAGGCGCTTGTTGTCATTTTAGGGGATTTATTTGTGTGACCAACTTCATATAATGAAGAAGCTGTCAGCCAATAACCAATAGGATGAGACGGTAGCATCGTCTTGCTGTGTCTGTCTGTCAGCTAGCAATGATTGTGACATTTGAGACAGAAATGATCGCAACAAAGAATGACATCCACACATTTCCTGCTGCTTATGTGCACAAAGAAAGGGACAAATCAGGCAGACACTAAATGTTGATGGTAATTTTATTAATCGTGTAAAGAGGATATTAAAAATGCTGCAGTCTGTCCGTCAGGTGACAGATAATCACAGGATGAACAGCTGGATAAATCGCCCTTCCACAAGACTGATACAGCTGTGTCTGCAGTATGACCGTTGTGTTGTGGCATGCTGATAGTTGTAGATCAAGTGTCGTCTCTTTTTTTTTTTCACTCATGGTTGGAAAACTACAATATGTCAAGATGGTTTATCACAGATCAGCAGATCAGATAAAGATGTACTCTCAGGATGTTTTTTACATTAATGTCTAAGTTGGATCGGCTTTTTTAAAATGACATCCTGGAAGGAAGTACTTCCCAGCAGGCTTTTGTCTGGCAGAAATGCATGAATGCATGATGATCCTAGGTGACAATGTGAGGGTTAGATGGGACAGTCCCCTGCAGGGCTTTTGTTTTGTAAATATAGCTTGCAGATGAAAATGGGTCAAAATACTGACTGAATAAGGTTTAGATAAGA
This sequence comes from Kiunga ballochi, assembly GCA_037177335.1. Taxonomy (NCBI): domain Eukaryota; kingdom Metazoa; phylum Chordata; class Actinopteri; order Atheriniformes; family Pseudomugilidae; genus Kiunga; species Kiunga ballochi. The sequence goes on along the minus strand of JBAMIG010000016.1, from coordinate 2,038,563 downwards.
GAATATAAATTATGTAATGGTATTTGATTTAAATATTTATTGTCTTTTTTTTTGTTGAAAGTTTCTATCTGGCTGAGATTTCAATGGCGCTGGGTCATCTGCACCAGAACGGCATCATCTATAGAGACTTGAAGCCTGAGAACATCATGCTCAGCAATACTGGTACGTCACTGAGGCAGATTAAAAGCACAGATTACTAAATGTAGCCTTTTTTAAACCAAACAAACATAAAAAACTCCTTTACTGTACCCTGCCTTTACCTTCCAGGACATGTGAAGCTGACAGACTTTGGTCTGTGTAAAGAATCCATCCATGATGGAACAGTCACCCACACCTTCTGTGGCACCATTGAATACATGTATGCACACAAAAAACTTCTGCGTATTGATGTCCATTTCCTGCTGATTATAGTGTGTCCTGCTGTATGACCGTGCTTCTTGCTCTGTCCATCCTCAGGGCTCCAGAGATCCTAATGAGGAGTGGACACAACCGAGCCGTGGACTGGTGGAGTCTGGGAGCGCTCATGTACGACATGCTGACAGGAGCTGTAAGTAGACATCTGTCAGTCTTGTGGTCACATTGCTAATACATGTAAACACTGAATGAAGCATTACGTGTAGCCGAGCATTCGTTTGTGACCTGCTACTCTCTCCCAGCCTCCATTTACGGGTGAAAACCGAAAGAAAACGATTGACAAAATCTTGAAATGCAAACTCAGCCTTCCACCTTACCTCACACAAGAAGCCAGGGACCTCCTTAAAAAGGTGGGTGTATTAAAGCCTCCACAGCTTCCCACGACTCACTGTTTGTATTTACTACAACATCTGGAACTGTAAAGAAATATTGTTTCTTTCCTTGCAGCTGCTGAAACGAAGTGCCTCAACGAGACTCGGAGCTGGACCAGGAGATTCTGCTGAGGTCCAGGTAATCAGAATCCCTTTTATTCACATGTTAAGCTTTATTCTTTGGGTTGAAAGGGTCAAAAATCTGCTTGTACATTTATAAAAATCCTGTTTCTTTGGTGTGTTGTTTCTTTCAGGCCCACCTTTTCTTCCGACATATAAACTGGGATGACCTCCTTGCTCGCAAAGTAGAGCCTCCATTTAAACCATTTCTGGTGAGAAATGACTTGACCCCGCCTCTTCTTCGGCCCACTAGATACCCACCACAGAACAGACACATCCTGGCCAGAACAAATCACACTCCTCATTATCATAGAAACAGTCTGCACCAACTTCTCTCTTGGTCGTAGCTGAAACGCTCATAACCATCAGTTGTCCCGACTGCCTGGTGTTTCACAGGATGGTCCCAGTCTGAAACTCTTTCTGCTCCTCCTTGGTGATTAATAGATATCCTTCTTTTGGCAGCAATCAGCGGATGATGCCAGCCAGTTTGACTCCAAGTTCACCAGCCAGACTCCAGTAGACAGCCCGGATGACTCCACGCTCAGCGAAAGTGCTAATCAAGTCTTCTTGGTGAGTATCTGGCGCCATGCAGCACATTATACCGCTGCAGCTTTGCTCCCTCAGGCATCGAAACAATCATCTGCATTGAGAGGACGAGCTTTGTTGTGAGTGTTGATAGCATTGTGCCTCGTTGCTGCTTGTGGCTGCAAACCATTGCAGAATAAAAACATCTACAGAAATCCTTTGGTTTTAAAATCTGAATGTCTTTGTGAATCCTCACCCGGTTTCTGAGAAGTTTTGGACTGTAAAGATTAATTTAAAGGAGAGGAGAGGACATTGGATACATTTTAGGGTGATTGTTGGTTGCAGAAGTACTCTATCAGCATCAGACCTTTTGGGCTACAGGGCTGAGATGTAAGCCAGGTGTGTTTGGTACCTCATGCTCGCATCCTTTACTGTTTTGTGCTCTGTCTAGAAATGGATATGTGAAACTGAGACTAAAGCTGGACAAAATGCTTTTTTTTTGGGGTGGGGGGGGGTTCATGCAGTTGGGTCTTACGAGAATCAGTTAATGGATCCCATCTGTTTTACTCCTGCTGGTCTTCCTGGAAGCTTCGTTCACTGTTCCACCACATTGCATGATATGGTTTACTCTGTGTTTCATTGCTCATCATCAGCTGTGGGTTGTTTCTGGAAGCCTGCCTTTGAAGAGGTGGACTTGCGTCTCACTGTTTTCGTCCCCCACCTCTTTCCCAGGGTTTCACATACGTAGCTCCATCTGTGCTTGAAAACGTTAAGGAGAAGTTCTCATTCGAGCCAAAGGTCCGCTCACCGCGGAAGTTCCCTGGAAGCCCGAGAACACCTGTGAGGTAACGGCGCGTTTCATGATTCACATGCTGACCTTGTATAAATAACCTAACTTATGTGACATCTGGTTATGGTGGTTTTAGCTAAATTTACTCAGTTTGAATGGAAAAATTACACAAAGTGAATCATTTTTCACGAAGAATAACACAAGTATCCTGTTTTTGTTTTGTTTTTTTTCTCCAAAAGTCCATTGAAGTTTGCAGGAGGGGACTGCTGGCCCCGGGGGCCGTTGCTGACCAGCAGCCCATCGCTGCCGTCCTCCAGCAGCTTTGTTGATCAACCTATGGAGGTGTCATCAGTAGAGCAAATGGACACAAGCAGCAGTGGCACCTCTGAGGTGTCTGCTCCCCTTCCCATCAGACACCCTTCAGGCATTAGTGCAGGACCATATAAAAAGCAGGCCTATCCCATGAACTCCAAGCGGCCTGAACACCTGCGAATGAACCTATGACGCTTGGCTTGCACATGAACTTTAGTTGTCTTTCAATTTCTCCTCCTCTTCCTTTTTTATATTATATTATTTTGAATACATTTTTTCTGAAAACTTGACTGACACTGTCGACGCAGATCACCAGCTCTTCCAGCAGCGCCTTCCCTGCCTTGGCCTCCCTGTTCCTCTTTACTCAGCCTCATAGGGATCATCAGCTGATTTTCAATCAGTCAGTGGGTGAAAATCCAATTAAGCGGTACTGATTTGGCATTATCGTATGATTGTCTGGTTCTCTTATCTCCAAGTCTGCACTGGTTACTTGTTATCAAAAAGGAGATGCTGTTATCTAAAATCTGCTGGATTTGATTGACAGGCATGAGGAAAGAACAGAGGGATGTCCCATATTTATTTATATCTGCTGCATTAAAAAAAAAACCCCACATAGGTGCTCTTTGGTGGGCAGATCCATCTGTTCTTTTTGCATTGTTTTCCTGTCAACATTAGAAAATTTAAGTCTCCATTCTGAGTAGGTACAAGTTACCAGACAGCATTTTCACAATAAACATGTCATCTTGTTGCCTTTGATGTGGAAGTGTGGGTCACAAGTAGGTGGAGCATGATTAAGGAAAAACATAACAAAAAGACAAGGGAAATGTCACCGTGGGCATCACTTCCACCACGATGATACTGGACTGCTTCACTGGAATGTTGGCTTTAGGACTTCAGTCTAAAAGCACTGCGTAATTCTTTTATTTTGAATGTAAACACTCCAAAAGCCTTTTTATGCATCAGCTAAATCTGTGCTTATTTCACTCCTGCAGTCACATTGACCACCAGGATTGCTTGGAACAGCGTGCTTGATAACCGAAAATACTCTGAGCCAGATTGGCATCACTGCCTTTATCCATTCAGGCTGCATTCATGTTTTCAGAGTAAGCTTTCTGTTCCAGGACCGAATATGGAACAAATCCAAATTCATGCTAGTGGACAGAAACCTGTCCGAGCTGAGGCGTTAGATCCGTTTGCATTGCCGTCGCGTATAACTTTCCATTCCCTCGTATAAAAACTGACCACAGGGTTTGATGCAGATTGTTTAAACTGTAATCCAAATACTTGAGTTTACTGAAAAGTCCAAAAGTACTGTTTTGATTAGCCAAAACTTTTTTTTTCCTGGTAAACATTAGAAAAAAACTGATTTATCAAAGTGTTTTCATAATGTTTTTTTGTTTCATGTGTTTGTTTTTGTAAGATAATGCAGATTTGTTCCCTCCATTTGGGGCTTGTGTAAGTACAGCGAGGTTATAATAACAAATCAGCATCCAGCTGAACTTTCTTCTACTATTCTGGTAAGTTTTTGTAATCACTCCACTTACTTCTACCCTAGTTTGTTTTTGTATTTATTTAAAGTGCCATTGTGCTTCACTGCATTATGCACACTATGCAATCTATGTATTTATTGCTGAGTATCAAGGCAGCAGAATGTGATTTTCTTTATGTCATAATGACCGTGTACAGTATGATTTTTGTTTCCACACAACACACAACCTCAGATGCAGCTTTTAATTTAAAATGGGTTCAAATGTCTTACTCTATTTATTTTGTCATGTTATCACATTTAAATGGGATACTCTGAAGACATTTTGATATTTAAGACATGGCTACTTCCTGCTCCAAGGCCAATTGTGGTATAAGGGTGATATATTGTGGAAATGAAGGAACTAATGCGAGTGGCATTGTGCCTTTGGTTAAAATGTACATTATGTGTGTACAATTAACTGTAAATTATAGTGTGTATGGATTATTCTGAGACTGACTCTGTTCCTCTTATGCCTCTCTAGGATGCACATATCTTTGCTTTACCAGTTTATTTTTAATGTGGGATCCTTTGTGTGACTTGGTTAAGTCCACAGCAGAATGTGCTCGAGTTGCACATTCCAGAAAGGTTTAACGATGTCCATCTTATCAGGTTTACTTCTTTTGAGGAAACATCTTTTTAAAAAGGGATGTTTTTTTATTGGTCTGCATTGAGCATCGTTTCTGTTTGCAGTCATTTGCAGGCGCAGGTGTATGAATGACATTAATCATGTACAAAGTGGATTCCAAATAAACGCATGACATTCGCTGTTTGTAAGCCATGGGGGTCAACACAAACCCCCGTTTCCATTGTTTTTAGCTTTTACTTTTATCTGTTCGTTCAAAACAACTCAAGACTTGACAGTAATTCAAATGCAGATTTTTATTTGGATAGTTTGTTTAAAAATAAAGGTGAAATGACTTTTATACATAAAATAGACCCAGTCTTTGGTTGGATTTTGTTCTTTTACAAAATGAATGTCACCCATATAAAAATAATTTGAGTTATTCAATGACCAATGAACACAAAGCTGAAAGAAAACCTACACCAAGCTGTAGGATTTCATGTTTTAGCCCGTTTACTGTGTACCTGGTTGCTGTTGAGCCTTTGCACTGTCATCCACCCAGCTGCCCACAGAGATTTTAATACTCTTAAGCAGACATGAAGCAGCCCATTTTTAAACTATTACAAATCAGAAACACTGGATAAGACAGGGTGTGTGTGCTGCATTTGATCAAATGTCTGAAAAAGGAAAGGTTTAAAATACTTTTTCCATATATATCTATATAATCCCATATTTACAAGAAACTGTGCACATAAATGTCTGCCCCATAAGGGAAAGTTTGCCATTAAAGGTAAATAAAAACACAAAAGAGACAACTTCAGATGTGAAGAACTAGAAATAATAAACAATTGGAAGTAGAGATGTACAAGTAAAGAAGTCAAACATTGACCCAGCCCTTAGCTAAGAACTGAAACAGTGTGCATGACGTTACCCGTCTGAGGGGTTTGAGAAAAATCACTACAAAGATACTAATACAAAACCAAGAGCTCAGTGTCTGTGCATTGCTAATCAATAAATCTGCAGGTGAGGAGAAGTAGCACCGTCTCTCCATTTGTAGATCTTCTCTGTGATGACTGTGCGACACAGGGGGCAGCTCTTCTCCCGGTTAAACCAAAGAGCGATGCACTCGTCACAGAAAATGTGCTGCAGAGACGTAAAAACACATCAGTACAGGAACAAAGTGAGCTTTAAAAAAGAAAAGGAAGTGGGAAATACCCAGACAAGATGTGCAGGGCAAACCTGATCTTATTTAGGGCAACTCTTTTGATATATTGAAACATAATAAAAGGTACAGTGATGATTCTCACATTGCCAGCACATCTCTGCAGCATTTTGCATTGTAATGGTTTACCTGACAGAGCAGAGATCGAGGCTCCCTGTACTGTCCCTGGCAGATGGGACACACATCTCCAGCCTCGCTGCACTGACTCCGTGTTGCAGCTGTACCTCTATGCTAATAAAATAAAAACAAAAACATGAAACGCTCCTATGCAGCACCCTATCAAGTCTGAACTGTTAAACTGTTAAAGTAAAATAAGCAACAAACCTCGCCCACGAGAAACATCTTCAGAGTTTTTAGTAAAGACATCCACTGGCCGTACAATCCTAAAAGCTGAAAGGGTTTTTTTTTATTTTAAGTATGAATGTTTTCATCATTTATACATAAAAAAAAATAAGGTGCATATTTGTGGGATCGTACCTTTAATATGAGGTAGAGCAAAGCCAGCAGAACCCCCAGTGTGATCCCAGGGGCCCCATCAGTTTCCTGGTAGGTGACCAGGTAGCGGAACCACAGAGGAACAGGTGCTGTAGCCTGGTGCACTTGACCCAACTCCTCAGTTAACATCAGCCACCGTCCCTGAAGACATAAGATCAATATAGACACTTCCATTTTGTCTTCTTGATGAAGGAGAAATCTGCCCGTCATACCTGTGTCCTGTAGGTCACCAGTGAGGAGGGCAGCAGCACGATAAGGCACTTCATTTCCATAGAGAGGAACTTTATTATGAAGTTTGTGATGCCAACTGCCCAAAGGATCTCCCAGAAACCCAGCGGTTCAATGGTTGGACTGAGGAAGATGAGGCTAGAGAGGGTGATGATTCATATTTCACATAAGGCAAGTTATGGGAGAACATGAAGATAAACCTTAGCATTATTTTCATATCTTTATGTATTGAGGTGTGAAAATAAAGAGGAATGAGTGAGCCTTACCAATAGTAAAGTGTCTCAGTGAGAAAGGTGTAGTAAAACAGGAGGGTGGAGGATAACAGGAAGAGAAGCAGCCATATGCACTGCAGCTTCGAGTGGCGATCCTGAAGATGCACAGAGAGAATAATCTAGTTGCAAGATTTCATGTTTGCAAATTTCCTGTGATTTCAGTTCTTTAACTTGCCTGAAGGAAAACTTGAGTTTGAATGTTTTTATTCACATATAGGAAGGTTGTAAAGAGGCCAACCCCAACTGCTAGACCTGGTAAAATATCGAGAGATTAGAAACCGTCTTGTGTTCACAGTTGCAATAATGCTGTGAGCTCAGGTCATCCTTACCTAAAGCGTGCTGGATGACCAGTTTCGCACACAGTATGACAAGAAAAGGAAGACTCTTTTGGAGCCAACGGAACAGACAGCGAAGCTCTGACAATGATGTGCTGGGTTCTCCAGAATCCAGATCAGAATCTGGAGGGTCAATTTCAAGGTCTGAATTGCTGTGGTGCTGAGCTCGAGTGTGTCCATGTGAATGTGAATGGGAGTGGCTGTGGGAGTTGACCCTTGACCTCCTGGATGATGCACCTCCGCTTGATTCCCCAGAACCCCCAGTCATGGATACCCTCACCTCACTGCTCTCAGCACCAGTGGGAGCGGTAGTAAGAATCGGTGTCCCGGTGAGAAGCCCTGGTTGCAGATTTAGGGATAAGCCATTTCCTGCATGAGCACCCTGCTCACTTGAATTAGGCTGCATTACAGTAGGAGACTCCCTCAGTTTCAGTGCTCTTCTGAAATCACTCCTGTGAACATTTGTCAGTAGCAGATGAGTACAAGATAGTTGTATTATCTGTACGTTACCGTTAAAACAAAAACTTTGCATTTATCTGGCAGACTCAAATGTAACAGAACTACCTTGCTAACAGTTTTGCAGGAGATTTTAATACTAGATAAATATTGTGGAGCAGCTTAAATTTTCTTTTCTGAACACGTATCAGTAACTAACCTAAATAACATCTCCTAAATTCAATCAACTTTCACACCAATTGAAATGGTCAGCTCAATCGCGCATTTTTGGGCAATAAATTCAAATAGTTTGGTAACATAGACACAACGGTAAGCTATGTTTCAGAAACACAGTTAGCCATTAGCATTAGCAACCAAGTTGTTGTCTATCAGTCCATACTGGCAGCTAAAAAAAAGCTTCAGCTCACCTATCATTCTGCACCCGGAGTTTCATGGTAAGTGTTTGGTCCCCATTTAGTACAAAACTCAGGACACCCAACGAAACGAAAGCTAAAGTAAACCAAAAATAAAACAAAGTTATTAGCTCTTACGCTAAACTATGTAGGACATTTTGACGTTGTAAGCTAGCTTCTTCGTCTGGATTTTCTAGGTTTATGGGTGTAAAAGTCTACATTATCGCCACCTACTGGACACTTCTTATAACTACACTCATGAAAATACATTACCACATATTAATGTTTACTTTAATGCTATTCCTATTTAAGTGTGGTCTTTTTGTTGGACAAATAGTCTTGCTAAAATAGAAAGTAAGAATGAGGCTAAAAGGTTTACATAGTAGTGCTGATTAACAGGGCAAACAGATGTGATGTGATTCTAAATAGTTCACACATCATATATATAGAAACCAGTTATTCACAATAGAGTTTTGTGAAAATCATTGACATCCAACATTAGATGTAATTTTACTGTCATGTTATTAATTTCAGTTTTCCTTTCACAGCTGATATCTATTATCCATACAACACTAATTTAGGTCAAAAAGGGGTTATTCCTGAACTGTTCCAGAAACATGATATTTTAGACATTTCAGATGTATTTTAATAGCATTTTCACACTACCTTTACACTCAAAGCAGCATCATTATGCAAATAAGACACAGTAGCTTTGTACATGGTTAGTGCTGTTATTGTGGTTTGTCACCAACATACAGGACTGTCTCAGAAAATTAGAATATTGTGAAAAAGTTATGTATTTCCTGTAATTCAATTAAAAAACATGAAATGTCATACATTCTGGATTCATTACAAATCAACTGAGATATTGCAAGCCTTTTATTGTT
>JBAMIG010000016.1:2015783-2026760 GCA_037177335.1 Kiunga ballochi | reverse complement strand
CATAAGGGGTTAAAGGTCCTATATTATGCTATATTTGCCGTTTCACAGTGTGTCCTTTCCACATTTATGGTAATAAGATGCATTTTGCAACATGCATCATACTATAGTTTTGTCACACCACTCATCTCGTGCAGTGAGGTCTCTTACCCAGAACCAGGAACAGCTTACTATGTTTTTTCCTCAGCTCCTCGCACTCATCAGCCACCAGAGAGACCCTCATATTTCCCCACCCACCCCGTGACGTCGCCTCAGAGCGCATCTCCCGACTTCAGACCTGGACAAATTTAGATCCATCTTTTCAAATTAATAAATTAATAAATAAACAGAGTAGGACACGCTTGTGTCGGGCTTCCTCCTTCCCAAAAAGCACTCTCTCTCTCTCTACCTCATCAGCCTCCATCCTGACTTATATTATAAGTTATAATATGTTTTAATATTTTCAAAAGCAAAGCAGCTCAAACAAACATTTTGCGGCACAAAGCAGCACTAAGGCAGCGCAAACGGTCGGGACTATTTTGAATGTGATTTTCAGACGGGAGCAGCTTCATGCAGGTTATTGTGGTGTGTTTGGAAACCTAAAGATGTACCAATGCACCATTCAAGTGTTTATTTTGATATGTTTATTTTACAAAATAAATGTGACTAACGCATGAACAGTCCAGCAGGTAGACTGCAAAAATAAATGAATAAATAATTAGACGACGACACTTTAGTGTCTTATCCTTCCTGATGTGCGCTTTTCTTTGCACAGATATAGGATCAGTAGAGATATGAGCTGCTGTGTGAAATCATTCTGGTACAACGCAGCTGTCTGTCTGCAGGCGCACAGCGTCACGCTGTCACCGTCTCATCCTGACAAAACACTGACTTTGAAACTTTATTGGATAAAAGTAAATAGTAAACAACAAAATAGAGGTTAACCCGGCAAATAATCTATTTTAACAGATCATTACCATCAGACAGATTTTTCTCTGTCCTTATCCACAGCAACATAAATCAGCTGATTACCTGCATTAACATTTTCAGGTTGGGGAGGGAGTCTCCCCACGGTGATGTCAGGCGTTTGCTTTGCTCGAGCTAAACCCTTATTTTCACAGATATTAAGCAACAAAATGCATATATGAAAAATATAACTACTCTGGGGATTGTTTTAAGGTACAAATTACACAAATAGAAGGTTAAAAGCTCAGAAAAGTCCATTTAGCATAAAATAGGCCCTTTATCATAAAATCATCCCTACATTTCAGGACATTTTTTACCAAATGGGACCTGAACTACTTGATAATGTTACTAAACCGTCCCCTCGCTTCAAGGAGGTTCGCTTTGTCCAACATCACTCTGTATGGCTTAGATGCTGTAAGCATGTAGTGAGACTCTGTGGTAAAAGAAGGTTAATGTAGTGTGGCTGTTAGAGCTGTTCCCCAGTTCTGTTCACTCCCGGTAATTGTGGTATTGCTCTATACAATTGTCAGTGGAGCTGCACTGCTCCAGTCAAGACATCTGAGGCAAGTCTGTGGAGGGAGGTTAACTTGACATATAAATTGCTATCTGCCAAAATGAATGGAGCTCGACACAGAGCAGATGAAGAGAGCAGTGACCTGACATTGCTTCTGACAGACTCTGTATATCTTCAGTCATCTTTCTGCCTCACTACTTATTGCCAGATGCTTCCTCTGATGTCTTACTAACGCGGTCACAGATCAAATTTAGCTTTGGTTTTTAAATGTGTGCATGCAAACGTGCGGATTTAAACTGTGAAGTCTGAAATGGGCATGTTACGTTTGTTAACAAGCTTCCTGGAGATGAAGGAAAAAGTCCAAAAAAAGCAGCTTTATCAAGTTTATCAATGTATAAGTTCTGTAAATTAAATGTTGGAAAGCTTCTAAACATCCCCTGCTGTCTCTGTGAGTATAACATATCATTTAGTTATTTTAAATATCTTTGTCAGATGAGAAAAACTGGTGTAAGACTGAACAGATTTGATACATCTGGCAAATATAATTCAATTTAAGCATCACGTGTACTAGATTCATAACCTGTCACTAGGGTATTATAACCCTATTATGCAATTTTTCATATTATCCCACTGGGAACAGATTTGTGTACATTATCTGCAGAATGAAAAGCTGCATTTGCATCCACAGACAAATCCTGCTGTTGACCTTATTTTAAATATGATATAATCCTATCATGGTGCTTGTATAAATCACAGCAAATCAAGTTGCCTTATGCATAAAATGTGCTGTAATAAATAAATTAGCTTTGCTTTGTGATAACATATTCCATTTATATTCACATTCACATTCAGAATGTACTGCCATTGATGATTTATACCTGCATTACATCACACATTTACAGTTTACACTCATTAAATGTCTTCATTATATCCATATGTCTAAAAATACAGAGTATTAGCCGAGTTTATCTGCACTCTGTCTGTGTTTTTAGTCACTTGTGGAACATTTGCTGCATTTACTGCCCTTCAGTTTACAGTCATGCTTTGTTTTTAATATGAGAAATTCTTTCAGCAGTTATTCTCTCCTCTTAAAGGTACATTTTTTCTAGTAAATAGCAAATAGAAGATTACATACATCCATTCATTTTCTGTGGAATGAAGTCAAAATGAAAAAGTCTGAAGTTAGAAACTCCCCAAGTTCCAGATTAGGAAATCTGACCTCATATTTTAGCCCTTCAGTCAGAAGTAATGAATCACCTGTCCAGGTGACACGCCTCTTGCCCACTGACTGCTGGGACAGGCTCCAGCTACCTCCAACCCTGCGCTGGAATAAGCGGTACAGATAATGAATGCATGGATGGGAGATGTTTACAGTACATCATTATGAGCATTACAGTAGATAATACCTTGCAATTTGAGTCAGTCGTCGCTCCACATGTGATGTAATTCAGTTCAAAGTGAACAGAAAATTGAAGAGGAATGAAAGTGTTATTTTTTTATAGTAAAATCCTCATTGAATTATATTTAGTATATTACTGTACAGGTCAATGTAGCCGGTTTAGAGAGGGCAGTTACTGTTCTGCAGCTTTAATTTATCTCTGTCTCCAGAAGTCTGCAGTCTGCCTGGTCTTTGCCGGATACATTTCTTCAGCAGTAAAAACTGAAAAGCTTGCAAATCCCACAGAGTAATCCCATCTAATTTCTCTTTTGCTACCGAGCCATGTTTATAGATAATACACCTGCACTACTTCATTCATGCAGATAGTCTTTGCTTGTCATGGTTTAGGAAAAAGGGATCATTAATATAAGTTTCACAGAAGCCTTTACTGGTGTTTGCTGTGGGAAGGACAATCATTGCTCTCTTATTTAATTTCATATTAACAATATCTCATGCTGTTGCATCAGCATTCACATACATTGTGTCTGCATGCAGTCATTTGGTTTTTAAGTGCTTCTGCATGCAATTAACAAACAGCTGAAATAATTTCTTTATGCATAATGTTTTGACTCATATTCTATAAAAATGTCTCTGTGATGTTACTATTGTAGGTATCCAGCAATTAAGGATACATTTGCACCTACAGAATCCCCAAAGAGATTGCAAGATATGATGCTTTCCAATGCATACATAGAAAGGAGTTTCACTGTGTTCAGCAGCATCCGGTATTATCTTGGGTAATATTTGGTATATTGCATGATAATATAGAAGACACTACTGTTGTTGTCTATGTAACCTGCAGGCCCACTGCCCTGCAGGTTACATGGATCTCTGCACAAGTTTGCTTTTGACTGAAACGTCAAAAATCTGCAGGACAGTGTGCTTAAAGACAGGAGTTAGGAATACTCCTACGTCACCATCTGGTTGTTGTTTCCCTTCACATCCAGCAGGCAGCGCTGTTAGATAAAAGATGAAAGGAAACGCAGCCTCCGTCAACTCAGAGTGATTATCATTTTGCATGCTGTAACGCAACATATTAGTTACTATGAGACAATTTAATAACGCAAATAGAAATCCATTATAATAATAAAGAGCTCAGCTGGTGTGTTGCAAATGGAGGATTCAAACTGGGGTGTTTCTGTGTAACCAGTCATTGCTGGACAGGAAGATTTACAGGTTTACTGAGCAGCTGAAAAGCACACAGCCATTAAAGTGGCCTCGGAGAAAGGTGAATAGGAGATTAATGCGCTGTCTTCTTGGCTCATCTCCAAAGCACACGGTGGCCACCAAGGTGAGAAGAATCGTTCCACGGTGACCTCTGTGCATCACTGCTTGTTCAAACCAAGCCCCATCTTCTTCATCCTCCCCCTCTCCGAGCCTGGTAGACTCACACAAGTTTGTTTCAGTGCCACTGGTTTTTCATCTTTATAGATGGGGTACAACACTAAGGGAAAAAAAAGTCTTATCAGCCAGAACACGGCCTCTCAATTGTCAATCTGATCGATGTGTACAGCTGGATCTAGGCCACTGCCCTAGTCGTGAAGGCTCTTAGCCAATTGCCATGGATACACATCATTGCTCGCATCTTGTTGCTGCTTTGGTGTAACTGTGTTGTTATTGTAGCTCAGACTGAGTGTCACACTGTGTCCTTTTAAATGTTCACATAACACGAGACAGCTAAATGTTCTTGACCTGGTACATTATTTCAGTGCTGAGTAGACGCAGTGCAACACTCAGCCATGAACAATTTACATATTCTTTGTAAAACGGTTTATTAACTTTTATTTTTATTGATGCTGAGCAGCAAAAATCCATCCTTTCGATTTGCCAGAACCCTGTCTGGCTGACTTTAACATTTAACAGCTATATGTGGCTCAGAGGGAAGAAAGCACGCTGAAGAAGTCATCACAATGCACTCAAACTGAGTCTGTAAAAGCTGCTGCAGTCCTTTAAGAGGCACCATGATGTTTGTTATTGATGGCAAGTATGATCTCAGCAGAGGTCCTCCTCCTCGACTGACCTCTCCTCCTCTTTCCACTGTTAGCTGGAGGCCAAAAGCCTGGATTTCTGCACCAGTCCTAATAAATCCTCAGCTCAGAGTGGCAGCAGCAGCAGCAGGCCTGCATTCTTCAGGAGCCAGCACTTCCCCTAATCTGTCCTGGAGTTGGAGCAACAGTTGGCCTAGCTGGCAAGGATAGAAGAGGAGAGGCCTCCTTAGTGATAGGAGTCCGATAGGAGCATGACGCTTTTGTAAAAACACCGAAAATGTTGGGATTGGACACGCTCAGACTCCCACTCTCCCTTAAGCGAGCCTGTGTTCAGATTCAGAGGCTGATTTTGGCAGATGTGTTCATTTTCTCTGGTGCAATTCTCTAAACACAGAGAAAAACAGGACGCATTACTCCACCTGCCACATTTGTTTTTTTTCCAGTGATGTTTGACAGTTTTGATCCCTTCTCGTGTAAATAGACTCGGGGAGGCACTGGCTTAACAAATGCCTTGCAGATGTGAGCAGCCAATAGCCACTCGCATCAAATAGGAGATAAAATTAACACAATTCTTTGTCTTTGACAACTTGGAGCATTTCTGAGAGCTGAAATGCACCTCTGCAAGTACATCCCATTAGCTGACTGGTCAATAGGCAAGGTTATGTCAAGATATATAGCTGACAGCAAAAATCTGAACCCCCAGTAAGGAATGAATTCCTTACTGCTGATCTCTAGTTTCAATTGATTGCTTTAATTTGGACTATAATGAGCAGAAGCCTCCTGTCTGCAATTAGTGCATGAGCGTGTGAGTGTGTATTATTGCGGCTTGTGTTTAATTACTGCAGTGGGTGGACGCTGTGATCCTGCAGAAATGGGATCCACTACTGAGCTTTGGCATCCACTGACACCTCTGGCACAGATACAATGTGGGCAGCGTATAATGCAATGCTTCACTGGCTTTTTTCTCCAGCTTTATATCAAATCTGGTAACTGAGGCTGCTCTTATGGGCCAGCTTCTAACCAAAATAAATGGTGACAAGCTCTGTTTTAGATCCCAAATGGTGCTAAAATTGTATATTCATCCAATTGAAAAAGAAAAAAGGGAATATATTTAGGAATATTTACTATATTGTTCAATTATATGGTTTTATTTGGGATGTTTTTTCCTTTTGTTCTTACAAATTAGAGGAACAGAGTGCAGACAGCTTGTATAATTAAACTTAGCCAAAGCAGAATTAAGTAAACACAATTAAAATAATTTTTATTTATTATTCCGTTGCTCCTGTTAATACATTACTGAGTTGAGATAAAATACCTGCTGTACATAGTGATGGATAGAAACATATTGTAATGAGTGAGCTATCAGAAACCTACCTCCCACAAATAACATTTTGTTGCTGGTTTATAACCTCAGCACCTTTACCGACCTGTATCACCACTTTATAATGGCCGCAGTTGTTGGTCATCATTACTCCCAAAGCCAGCTTGTTTCTGACCGCATAGGACACAGATTATTACAGGACTACACCACCAACAAGTCACACATATCTTAGAGGTCATCATGTTGGGAATCATTTACAATGGGCTCCAGCTCCATTACAAGCATGACCAAGACCCAGCAGGTATAAAAAAAAATGGACAAATAGGCTTGCTTACAGCTTAAAACCTTAACATTTATGAGGGAATTTACAGGCTACATGATGAAATGTTTATCCTTGTGTCCTGGCAGCACATTAAAGGATTTCAAGTTCCTAAGGCCCTGTCTCTCATTAGTCTGATTTCGTCTTGGTTAAACGAAAAAAAACACACTTACTCATCACACACTTACACAGAGGAGGCTCGGTGTCTCCCCTTATTGGGCAAAAGCAGCTGCAGCTCCCTTGGGGTGTTGTGGTTGCGGCTTTGGTTCATTGTGTGCCGCCACTGTCGGTCTGTGGAGAATGCAAATGAGCGTCGGCTCTCCCTGATAAACTCTCAGCATAAACCCCTGCCCAGGCACTATCTCTCACCATCACACTCTCTTCTACGCTGTCTTTCATCCCATCTATTTCAAGGTCCTGAGGGAACACGTCCTCCACCTTTGTTTAAATCATGATAACAAGGTGCACTTAGCACTCACCTGTCTCTCTCACACACACACACACATATCCAGAATGGAATCTTTAATGCAGTATGCAGTGAGATTACTAAACCCTCTTAGACTGTGATCGCACACAGATTTGTGACTGTCCAAACATTGAATTCCCCAAAGATATTGTTTTTGCAAGTGGCACCCCATTTATATGACACATTTCTTTGTCTTCTCTGAATTTCAGAGGGCTGATGCAAGGTTCATGTTCTGTTACGTTGCTCTGAAATGTCCACTTATAGTCATTGCCTTCACAATACACCTATTTGCCTTCCTAAAGAGGATTTCAGTGTGATAAGTAACAAGCATGCATCTTAATACCTGGAGAATGTAGTAAAGCTGTGATGGCTTGTTTGTGTTTAATTAATAACATACCGCAATGATTAGCTGAAAATATCCTGTCTCCAGTAGGACTAACCTCCACCTCAGCTTAATTATGTTTGAGCTGTTTCATGTTAATTTGAACTGTAAAGCAGGCTTCTTAATGATGCTGCACGGGTGACTGGCTCTACAGCTCCTGCACCAGTACGCATACAATTTGTTTTGCTCTGTCATTAAGAAAATAATCTTATGTTGATTGCCAGAAGCTAATTACACTATCCACGGTTGGAATCTTCTGTGCGGCACACAATAAACCAGCTATGCAGGTAGCGCTGACAAGCTTTCCCAGGAGCTGCTTCCTTCTCCATATTTTCTATATAATCCTCATGAATATTGCTGACTTTGTTCTGCAGAAACGGGAAATATATAGCGCGTTTCGTCCACAGCACTGCAGACTAGATTGACCTCGCATCGTAATGTATTTTCATAAGCTGATGCCACAAGATTTTTCTGCTTTAGAAGATTAAACCAAAAATCACGCAGAATTAGTGCATTAAAGAGTTTAGGTCTTAACAACACAACACGGTACAATAAAGGCACAGAGAAGATGAAACACACTACTTTCTCTTCAACTGCTGGCTATTGAAAGCAAACAATACCCCTCTGAAAAGGTATAACAGCTACAGGATCATTCATAATGTGAATATTTATACTAAACTGTAACACAGTAAAATTCAATGTAAAGACACAAAGGTGACATTTTTAAATCCCTGAATTTCTATATGTATTTAATGCTGAAAACGGTGTTATTTGATCCTTTTATTTGTAGCAAAAGATCTTCTGTGCACCACAAGAGGTTGAGTCAGCTCTAAAATATGATCCTGTCCTTGTATAGAGTACACTCCTCCAGACAGTTCTCACATATTAGCAAAACGATATTATTTAGAGTGACCTCTAGCCATACCTGAAGCTACTCCTCCAGACATATTGCATGTGAGAATGAAATGGAGACGGAATAAATGGAAGGAGGTTGTGTTGCAGCTCTTGTTGCTTTTCGTTCGACCGGTCAGGAATGACCTGTGACAGCACTCAGTGAGGTAAAACCAAAGCACAATATCAAAGAAATGTCCTCAGAGAGGGTATTTTGCAAACATGTAGGATTCAAAATTTGGTGAGAAGGTGGGATGAGATGTATCAGGAAGTCAAAAATGTCCAAAGTGATGCTGTAGCCGATGTGAAAAACTGCTATAAGAGGTTTATACGGAACAATGCACCAAACCCTAATCGTTTTTTTTGTGATAAATAACTTGGGTGAACATTGTAAAATCCCAGTTTTCCCTTTAGTGCATAAAATAATCTTCCATCTGCATCTGGTTCCTGCTATCCTCCATGAGGACATCTTCAGGACTTGTCCTGATAGTTCATCTTACATACTTCTCACAGTCAAAGAAAATATTTTTCATCCTTCTTCTGAATCCCTTTCTTTTCCACCTTGTTTGTTTGTTATTTGCCCCCTTCTCACTTCAGTTCAATTGGCCTTGGCCTCAGCTGTCTGTGTAGATGTCAGGGATAACAGCTTACACTGTCTCTCCTCCACAGTCCTCAGGGACAGACCCAGACGGATGCATCTGACCCCAGAAAGCGGCAGGAAGGTTAACATTCCTGTCTGTCTAGATTTCTGTTACTTATACCATTTTATTATATCCTAAAATGAATAACTTAGAACACATCACAATAAGAGAATGTAATTTTCATGCAGATTAATCTGGGGTGCAAAAGCATGCAGGTAAATGAGGCACCTTGCTCTACTGTACAAATAGTTGGAGGTTGCTTGTGTTTGCAAATGAGCCCACACAGCAAATTCAGTTGAAGTGTGTTTGAATGTGTGTGTGCTGCAGAGAATTTTGCTTGTGTATGTGCATTTTTCTTTGCACCTGTTTGTGTAAAGTATGGGGGGATGAAACGAGGCTCGGGTGGGATTTGCATGTATATGTTCATGATTGTTTACACACATTCCTAAGTATACTCATATAAGGGTGTGCAGGATTAAACAGCATGCACATGGGGATTCTGATACAGATATAGATGTTAAATGGTTTATGTCACACTAGTGCTGACTTTAGAGATTTAAGATCTCAATGTTACATATATGTGGAAAAGGCAGTGGGCTTTAATATATGTTACATCTGCCCTGTAAAGGTAATTTAATATGCACACATGGTGCAACAATTAGGAGTTATTGAGAATTAGATTTTTTAAAAAAATATAATTTAAATAACATTTTAGGTGCAGCAGATATATGGTTGCTTTTGTCAAATGTTTTGACAAGACTGCTTAAGAATTAAATTAAATTAAATTAAATTAAATTAAATTAAATTAAATTAAATTAAATTAAAAATACTTAAAAAATATTTCATAGCAAAGAAGCTTTATTATTTTTATTTTTTTTACTTTTACATACAACAAGAATAAACACAATATTAGCCAGTTGATAAAAATGAATGTGTAATAACAACAGAAAACCCTTTGCAAAGCTGTTAATTTTAATGGAGAGGAACAAGAACAGCCCCAGGTCTCTTTTCAGCCTTTTAACTGCACTAAGAGTCACAGGGTCTGTTGAGCTACTGTATGTTATCATCGCTCTCTGTCGGCAGCGATGATGTCATGAGCTTCCTCTCGAGTAATATTGTGTCTGTTAAGAGGAAATTCACTTAATTCTCGAGAGGAAGACTGGCGTTGCATCTGCAGATCTTGTACTGGTCTATCATGATGAAGAGAGACCTGAGATGGACTTTGATTGGGTAATGACCTACCTGTGTGATCAGTCAGTAGTGACATAAATGACATCGGCCCAAATAATAGTTTGTCCCTGGGGAGAGATTAAAAAGCTTGGTTCTCATGGAGATTCTTTGAAGGGAGCCAGTTGAGGGGGTTCAGGTATCTGATGAGGATGACTTCTAAATTCCTCCCTGTGGAGACGTTACAGACAGTTAGGCGGGACTCACTGGGAGAAAGCTTCAGGGCAGATGCAGGACTCACTGGAGAAATTATAAGTCTCTGCTGATTTGGGAATGCCTCATCATCTGCAGAAGAGCTGAGGAGGTGTCTGGGGAGGAGGAGGTGTAGGGAGCTTTGTTCAGACTGATGCCTTGATATCCTGGATAAGTGGTGGAAAATGCACGGATGGACTGTTTCTGTTCTTTAGAGCTCTGCAGGCTGACAACACTAACAAGCAGTCGGCTCGATTTACATCATCAGTTTGGGTTATAAACCCGATCACATCCAGTTTGTTCCAGGAAATAATTGAAAAACAAATGAAGCCACTGTATTGTGTAGGATCAATTTGTTGTTATTGACAGTTTGCTGTATTGCTGACTTTGGTCTTGAGCTGGTAGTGTGTGCCAGTTGTATTTCATTCTGTTTTAATAACAATAATATTAATACTTGGGATGATAATAAAATAAGAAGGCATAGATTGTTGTAAATCAACTCAGCGATCATTTTTACAGAATTTGTGCATTTAAAGATTTAAAGTCGGGATTTATAATAATAATAAAAATAATAATAGTAATTTTATATATGCCTTTATATATATATATATATATATATATATATATATCTTCATAAAATTGTGATTCCAGAACCA
>JBAMIG010000016.1:1983369-2015252 GCA_037177335.1 Kiunga ballochi | reverse complement strand
TATGTCTCTATATATATATATATATATATATATATATATATATTAATAAGATTGTGATTAAAGAACCAGGTTGAAATCAAATGTATTTAATAAAATTAGTTGTTTTTACATAAACCAGCTACCTTGACATAACTATTATTTTATATTGGTTTTATATAAATAACTTTAGTTGAACTGAAACTGATCTGCATGATGTTATAGTGGTTCAACCCCCACCCCCCCCTCACCCCCCTCCTCATACCAAGAAACTGCAGGAGCTCTGCTGTGTGGAGTTATGACATTTTCACCAATATGAGTACGAGTAATAGTCTGTCTTTCTGTGTGGGCCTTATAATAGACTGGTTTCCTGTCCAGGGCGTCCCCCGATTCCCCCCTGATAGCAGCTGGAACTGCTAGGCGAGGTCTAAAGTTCAGCTATCAGGTGAGAAACACGGCATGGCCTCGACAGGTTGCTTGTCTAAGAAACGTTTTACTCTTTCCGTCTTTCCACTTTGTAACAACAGTCAAATCTAGTTTTATTGCTGCGTATTTAGAGAAATGATTATTTTTAAGCTTTTTAAAGCAACACAACAGGAAACCTTTGCGTGACTCACACATTTGTTGTGTCATGGTAATTTATGGTCCTAATGGGGCTGAGTGGTTGATCAAATCTAAAGTTCTGACTCAACTTTTCTAAATGAGATACCAAAAAATGTTCCTGTTCATACTTTTACACTCTGACACTGCATGTGATAACATGTTTAACCTGTGCATCTTAGCAAGTGTCCCCCTGCGACCCCGTTTGGGACTAAGCGGTAGAAAATAGATGGATATTTGCCAGTTTTTTATGTGAGGAAACCTGGTGGGCTGCAGACTGAGGGGGGCGAGATTAAAAAAAAGCAGTCTTTAGAGAACTTTATGGATCAAATTATACGTTAATCTGTTAATTTGTTTAAAATGTGTCATGAATTAAGTCAAATCGAAATGACTTGATTGGAAACGTGGTGATTTAAAAATGACCATAAGATAAGAAAGATGTGAGGAGCAGATACCAGCTAATAGAAAACACAACTGCAAAACAAAAATCTATTCATAAATTCTATTTTAGCAAGTAAATATTGTGTCTTACTTGTCTGTCTTATGCACATTAGAGTCAAGAGTCACACACACGCGTGCACACACACATCCTCATATCTGTGCAAACACACAATAAATATAGGCAATAATACATATTCATACAAGTGTTTGCATGTGCATCTGTTAATGTGTTTCCTTTCGCACCCTTCACACAATGTGTATGTGCGTGGTTGACTGTTTTCACCCGTCTGTGGCTGTTGTTACCTCTGAGACCTGGCCCTTGCAGCGCCTCTAGCTGTGGGCTTTAACCCAAGCTGCTGCAGGCTGTCTGACCCACCACATCAAATGTGCACACACATGAATGCATCTCTAAACACACATCTTAAGCTCTAATTTATGCAATCTGTGCTCTTAATTTACATATATTACCATATATCAAACATGGTACGGCTTCTTGCAAGGTCACTCCTGAAAAACTCCTTTATACTGAGAAAGATAACATGTATGTCAGCAGCAACTGAACATTTTAGATTCACCTCAGAAGCTGTAGAGATTAGACCTCGTTGTGTACAGTTTTGCTGTTCTTGCACTGTCCCTGCTGCCAGCTATGACATGTGAAATACATAGACCTCATTTGCACATAATTGCAGGGTGCACTAGCAAAGGATGTCTCAGTGTAAGAGCGCTTAACGCTAAACAATGAACCCTCTGTGAAGGTATGTAACGGCATGAAAAAGAGAAGTGGGGTGAAGCCAGTGATGTCTCCCTCACCCACCTATCTCCCCTCTCGTTCCCCGCCTCCTCCTCAACTGGTTAATATGCATTTCATTAGACAGCCATGCTCTTTTGGCATGTCTCCCCTACTCCCACCATGACTCCCTCCATGATTCTAGATGGCAGGAGATTCAAGCCTGCTTCCCACTTTGCATCCAGACAGAGGAAAATCTGTGGATAATTTGTCCCTGCTCACTCTCCTGTCTCTAACTGAGATGGATGCAGATTGGCTTTTCTATACATCTCATAGTGTGTGTACTGGAGCCGGTGTGCCTTAAGCAAGAAATGGATTGGTTTGCGTCTTTAGACTGGGCCCGACGATGCAGGGGGAGAGTATAATCTGATTTAAAGCATGTCAAAGATTGTGAATAATTTCCTCATTACCCCCACCCCTCCCATCATTTGCAGGGCATATTTAATTTAACAAGAACAGGGAGAAGGATTGTGTGTGCATGTGTGTCTTTGTGTGTCACGTCTAGGCAGAAGACATTTCTCATATTTTCCTGCTGGAGGAGGAAAAAAAAGTCACTCCTCGCATGCTCTCTCTCCGTCTTTCACTTCGCCTCCCTCTCTGACCCCCTGAGAGCTACAGCTGTCACAGTGTCACTTTCCCCATCCATAATTGAGGAGTGTGCACAGCACAAAGCCCATGAAACCATGTCAACCACTTCCAATTTCTCCTGTTAAATAATCAGGCAGAACCAACAGTTGCAGGGGGGAGTATGCGTGTACAGCTGCTTGTGTAATCAGTCTTAGCCCCACTCTTCATACCCCACCTCACGAGCCACCCAAAATAAGAACACACACACACACTCTCCACGAGCCATGTTGCTACACTCGTCCATGTTAGGGCTGAGAGAAGCCGGACATGAGCTCTGATAAGCTGTGACTCTGTGCCTTGTTTTACACCGCTCACCCTACAGATGTCCTCAGTGACGCTCCTGTCAGACTTCACCTGCATCCAATGAACTCCTCTGTACAGCAGGCACCTGCTGTCAGCTGCCACTCTGCTTTAGATAAGTTTACTTAGTCCATGACCATTGCATCACCCACTGGTTTTGTTTGCCTACCTTCTGCCCAACATTGCAGGTTTTGTTCTTTTATTTTAAATAATAATAACATTTGTTCTTATTTTATATTTTATACAAATCTTATATTTTATTGTCTTGAATTGGGTCAGCATTAGTAAGAGCATTGTGGGTCTTGCAAAAGAAAATCTAGGTTGATTTTGAGAATGAGAAAAAAAAAGGGAGCAGCTTTTTTTTTTTACCTTGTTCTTTCTCCCAGATGTTCTTCTGCCACACTGATGTGCATACATTGATAATATAGTATTTGCATGTGTGTAAATGATTATCAATATATAATTTAGAAGCAACAGGTTTATTGTTTTTACAGAAACATATTTTTTACTTTTTTATTAGATATTTTTTATTTGAGCAGTCACAATAAATACTCTCAACAGGACAATAAATTCACAGGGTGCTAAACAGGAGTAGGATAAAGTAAAACATTTTGGTTCCTAAACACAGTTACCAATATTGACATCTGTGTAAAGACAATAATACAAAAGAACAAATTATTTTCCATAAAGTGGTTTACAAGCAGGTTTGTTTAACATTACGTTACTCTTTTTACATATACGTACATGTATGCATTTGGATGCCTTTGTTTTTTAAAAACTACTAATGTTTAACTAATTTTCTGGTTTGATGTTAAGCCCTGAACAGATTTTTCTTCTGATATTCTCCTTTCCGAGAGCCGTAGACTTAAAAAATAGTCAACTATCGTTTTTTAAAAATTGCTGTTCTTGGTGTTTTTGGACATAGAAAAGATAAATCCAGAGAACCATTTGTGTGTCTCACTGAGGATAAATGTGTTAGACTTGTGGAAATATGTTTAAAACACCAAAAAGAATGAAAAGCATAATAATGACTTGTGCAAAAGTATACTCACTTAGTTTTTCCTGAGAAGTTGATTTAAATGATCCAGTCAGCAAATAAACCCTCTTCCTTCTGAGCTACAGCTGCAACAAAGGGACTGTTTTGGTTCCAGAGATATGTTGAACATCATAGCAATCAGCGTGTAGCATGTTAAAACAAAGTTTATTTCTATGCATTTAAAAAGTCCCACTGTTTATTTAAGTTTTTCATAGGCTGAATAAATATAAACACACTTAACAATCACTCACCCACCACTTCTCTACCACTCACCCTCCTAGAAACACTGAAGGCGATTTAGACATTTAGACAATTTGACCATTTCCTGTCATGGCTTCCTCGTTAAAAGTTGAGAAATTACAAGCAGTTTATTTTTATCATGTGGTTTTTAAGGCTCGTAATGCGCTTATAGCATTTTTTTTTTTAGAGATCTATGTGTTTGATTACAAACGTAATTTGTGCAAAAGGTCAGTTAAATTGTTGCAAAATGAGTGTGTCAAAAAACAGCACCGATCCGCCCCGGAATTAGTTTTGCATGCATTTGTTTTGGAATCAAATAAGCTCCAGGATAAACAGAGCATTTGACCCGACAAGTGTGTGTGTGTGTGTGTGTGTGTGTGTGTGTGTGTGTACCGAAATGTTCATCCTTTTAAATATCCAACATTTAGAAGCAACAAAGATAGAGTCATGGCAACAGAGGATGCTAGCTCTAACTCCACGGATGCATTCTGAGATGTTTTAGATCACTATTAGCAAAACATAAACAGTATTATCATTTATTTTTTACCCTTGGGTTCTCTCTCACTCTCTAAACCCTTATTATCTCCCGGCCCTTCTTCGTTTCTTCTAACAGGAGGCTGCTGGAAAGCTCCCAGGAAGGCACGAAGCATGCTGTGAAACAATTGCCAAGCTTTCACCACCTCTCCCAATCCCCCTTTGAATCTCTGTATAATTGAGTATCTCCTCCTTCACTGTGACTCATGCTGTTCGCAGATACACTCTCCACCTACCCTGATGATTACTGGATGCAGACTTTACTCTCAAAGTAAGGTTGGTTACTGGCGTTCTTGTCAGTACAGCAAAGGAGAGGAAAAGCTGCTAAAGATGAAAGAAAACCTTCAACCACTTCAAAACTATAGAGGAAAGCTTACATTTAGAATCGAGCAGCCCTGCCAGGGTAAGAGTTGATATAATACTGCACCTGGCATCCAGAATTTGTCCTGTGAGAGTGTGCCAGTGCCGTGTGATCAAAAGAGCTGCCTGGAAATGTACACTTGCTACAGTTAAATACAGTAAATGAATCTATAATTACTGTGTAGTGTAACAGTGATGGTAACCTCCCACTCAACAGGCTCTTGGCAGCTCCTAAGAGATTGTGGATTTCTTTATATAACATGGCTCTTTAATTTAAGTCCTCTAGAGTCTAACATATACAGCAGCAGGTCCATCAGTCTGGGATGATGAGTGGATAACATGTTAAAGAAATCCTCAGAGCTCTCTCTGTTTTCATGAGAGGCTGCTGCTTCTCCTCGCAGCATAAAAAACATGCTTTTGATTCAGTTCCTCTCAGCGATCTGTCTCACATCACTAACAAATCCTTGACCCATCCAGGTTTTAAACTCCTTGACATCACTCATTTACCATTGCAAGAAGCGTGGAAGAGGATGGGCTTACTGGGCCATGGCGTTTTTTTTTTTTTTTGCTAAGCCACTTGTTGACTCTTGCAGATCAAGTAAAGGTCAACTGCTTCTCCCACAGAGAGTAAAAGAGGGATAACCTCTTGATCATAACCTCTGCTTATCCATGATTCAGTCAGGGTTACAGTGACTCGTGTCTGTGGACGTATTGCCGTGCAGGCAGGCCTAAATGGGGAGTCATAATTGTGTAGAGACGAATGAAGCCAAGCACGCAATATTATGGTAATGTAGCATCTAATAGAGGGGAAGAAAGAAGTGTGGAACTGTATTTGTGTTTGCCTGCCACTCAGTCTGCTTGTCATGAAAGTACTCAGCTTCAAGGTTTTCACTCTCTGTGTTCTAACCAGAGCTATTCATAGCAATGATTGCCCCTGAGCTGAGCTTTGTCTGCGTTACTGACTTACCAAACTCTGCAGCATGTCTGAGGAATGGATGTGTGTTTAGAAAGAATTTTAAATAAATCATTCTCGCTTTTTTGTAACTCTTTCTAGGAAGCTGGAGTCGGATTAATTCACCTCTGCCAGACAAAATAGCTATAATTACTTAATTTTTTTATTTAGCAGATTGTTGAAGCAGGGAGCAGTAATAGCTGCTATTTCCCACTGGAAAACAGCCGATGCTTTCAAACCCAACAGTCTTCATTACAGCCTGTATTAAAGTCAATTGATTGGAAAGATTTGGTTATTGTTTTTTTTTTCCTGGATACAGATCTCTGATTATTTGTTTGAACTTGATCTGTACACAGTGTAATGGTGCGTGCTCATGTGCAGTGACTGGATAAAAATAATAAGACCAAATCAGAATATACTGAGCTAATCCAATAAAGCTTGTTTACACTTCAGCCATTTCTAAATGGAGAAACAGGACAGATGTGAACACAAAGTAAAAAAAAAGCAACAAGTGGGGAGAAAATGTGGGACTATCATTTGATTGGATGCATTTTATGATGCAAATATACGTCCATTGTTTAACCTTTTTATCTAATGCAATAGTTTGGCATTGAAGATAGTGTACGGTGGAATAAAGCCTACCGTAATGTGTCTTATTCTACTTGCAAATATACCTTTGGAGTTGGAGTGCAACAGTAGGAAGATGTTGGCACGTTTGTTTTTCTAAATTTGCCACACATTTACATTAGGACAGCGCACCTGTAGTGTCGCCTTCTTTTTCACATGCAGGCCTCTGTGGTGTGTGGAGAATATGTTTTGCATTATCTTGATGAAAATGATATGGTCCATCCTGGAAAAGATGTATTGAATGGAGTATACTTGAAAATGTCAATTGGCCCTTTTTAATTCCTGCCACCATCACAAGTGCAAATGAACTTTGCAAGTAGCACCGATGGGTGTTCGTACCATCACAATGCCGGGTTTTTTGGTCTGTTGTTGAAAAACCGTCTTGGCAGTCCTTTTTGTCTTTCCTCCAGTGCACAAAAAATACCCTGCATACTCATTTATCAGTGTACAATGTATGTGTTTACTGTGTGATGGTAGAAGTCATAGAAGTCAACCCTTCATTTAGACAAGGTTAACATACATCTTCTCATAAAATATTGCAATGTTTGGCCAAAGTAATTTCTCGCTAATGTGGTTATCAGTTTTTGATGATGACCATTTATCATCTGGGAGATTGGCAAACACAGTTGGCAAAATGAAGCTGGCAACCTTGTCCTTCTCCTCTACACTGCCTGTATATTACTTCACGGGTTTAATTATAAATTGTTGCGGATGAAACATGCAAATCCTTCTAATCTTCTTTTGAAAAACATTGTTTACTATCCATTAGGTGATTTTTATCATGCATCTGTTGAAAAAATGCCAATCCTTTGCTTATCTTTGCTTCTAAAAAAAACTTTATGTAGACAGCTCTTTTATGACAACAATCACCCACTGATCCTACCTGTTGAAAATGATACCATTCATTTATCAATTTATTGACTTTTATCTTATGTCTAGCCTCAAAACTACCATTGTTTGGATTTCTGGAATGTAATGCTCACCACAGTTCATTCAGTCTCTAATATATTTCCTGGGTTTCATATTTCCTGTGAGATCTGGCCCGATAAACACACAACCTATTGGTTTTAACATTGATTTTTAGATAAATAGACATGTGGTGTGTCACAAGATGAGCAGAAGACAAATAAATACAGAGTGAATGAAAAAAATGGTTCTTTAAAAGAGTCCCTTTTTTGCATTCCTTCAAAGGAAAGCCAAAAACAAGCTTTGTTGGTGACACGGTGGTGGGTGGAGGGGATGTCACGGTGACTGCGATCATGTTATTTAAGTGCTTGCATGTCTGCGCGTTTGGCTAATCGGTGTAGATCAGGATGCCACTTCAATATATATGTTTGTATGTTATTTAAAGGTTAAGTTGTGTATCTGTGGCACTGCTTGGATCTTGCACAGCACAATGAGGATCTGATTCAAGTGTTTATTCAGACTGTTGGTGTAATATCTGAATATCACATAACGTTGTCTGGTGCTTCCTCTTGACAGCTTTTTCTCTCCTTATGTATTGCCCTCGGGAAAACGTTTCTCATCATAGGAAGGCAGTTTAGGGATTATTTTGCACCATGCGGGGATGCACTGTTGCTGTGATGTGTGCCAGCATCGTTCATAATCACTTCCTTGTGTTTTCAGGGGCCCACCAGTCAGTTTGTCCTTGACTCTGTCAGCTGCTCAGTTTTCTGGAGAACATTCAGATTGTGATCCTTGTTGTGTATATGTGTGTGTGTGTGTGTATGTTGTAGGAAAGATGTGGTAAGCAGTATCTATATAAAATATGCATGCATGCTTAGTATACATCTTTGACCCTATTATGTGCTTATTTTTTATGTGCTCTGCACGTGCATGCAGTGCAGTAATCCCATCCCCTGCTACAGCAGGCCCAGGCTCTGTTTCCCAGACATCTTGTGCGTCTCCGGTGAGTAATCAGGTAATTGATCATAGAGACAGGTAATTATTCCTGTGCCAAGCTCACTGGCAAATGAAAAGTCCGGCAAAAAGCATCCGTCTCATCCAACACAGCCTGAGGTAAGAGGACAAGGGAGGTGTAAAAATGGGACTGTGGAAGGAGAGACGACTAAATGAAAAGACTTTATGTCAAAAGCTTGTGTGTGTGTTTTATATGTGCATAAGGACAGACGATGCCGTGCCGTTTAAAAGAGATTCTTCTTTTGACTTGAGAAAAATGACTTAAGGAAGTCAAAATCAAGAAAAACCCTGAGTGTTTACTGTAATGATTAGAACATTTAAAGGGTCATGTAGTTTGTTTTACTTGGGCCTGCACTTTGTGGACCATAAAAGGTGAGCTACTGTTGGTGTGACAGAGTGCTTACAGGCAGAATTTTACATCTCCCCTGCCTACATCTGTGATCTAGATTGCTTGCTTCATTGGTGTCATTTAGGTTTGTTCTGGAGCAGTGAGTAAACCAATCTTCTTACATACACCCCTGTCTGCAGTTTGCCTTGATTTATGAACAGGGAATAACCCAGCCGAACCTGAGCCTCATTTGTCACCTGTCATTAAGATGTACTGGTAAGGTGTTTTCCTCTTAGAACTAGCCGTCCTCAGCTCCCTCTGCTTTTTAAGTCTTTCCTGCTGCGGCTGCTGCTTCTGGGCTTGTGTTGTGGGGAGCAGTAGAAGTGGCTTTCTGCTTCTCCAGCTGTGTAGCTTTCTGTTTCTCTCACACACTCCAAAAGGGAATGGTATTATGTGTTGTCAAGTTTGTCAGCTGTAATTGCATTGCCGTCTTCACCAGAGGCTCTCGTTCCCCTCACGGCGTTCACTCATTGTCATTTTTCATCTTTGCGAGTGCTTGTGCGATGCCTTTCTTTTTTTTCTCTCTCTCTTCCCCTTTCTTTATTCGCCTCACCTCCCATCTTCCTCACACACACACACCCCTCCACCACACTCAGAAGTGCTTGCACTCTTGTGGGCTGAAACTCCCACTGGAGACAGACACTTATTTGGCTCCGGGATAAAGCTCGATGTGTGCTGAATTGAAATGCTAAGTCTAGCATGAAACTCCAAGGGCCATGGGAGACTAATCAGTTGTTGAAAGGCAAATAAATAAATAAAGGCACGCTGCAAATCTAATTTAGCCTGGATGTATGCTTCTGTGTTTTGCGTGCGTGACTTCTGCTTAAACCCTTGTTTTAAAACAGGCAAGTACATGAGTGTCTCCCCCACAATAGCTACCATAACTTTGGTCTCAGAATTAAGTGATAGGCATAGGAAGATGGATTATGGGGGTAGCATCCCTTCAAACCTTTAAACCTTTCTTTCCATCTCCAGGCAGGTGAAGGAGGCATCAGTGAGGTGGCTGAATAGCTGAAGCTGAAACAGACCCTGTTGGAGATGTAATTAAATATGTATTTCCTTCAGCAGAAATCTCTCTGTAAACACACTCTGAACTGACATTCAGTCGGTGTCCTCTGAGCTGCAGATGTGGAGAGGGTGGAGCGAACGAGTCAGAGAGATGACATGTTTGACAGGCATAAGACACAAAGGCAGGAAAAGTTGTCAGTGGGGGAGAGGGGTTGCGTCGCCAACCCAGTAGATGCAGCGTTAATCAAATGCAGTGTTAAATATTTACGATCTAAACAATGACACAATGGGTGAAATACGAACGGGAATATCGTTTTACTTTCCTCTTAAATCAAAACTGAGGCCACAGTTGCAGAAAATGAACTGGAGCACGGCTGACAGCTAGATAACGGTTAAAGCGTATCAATAATTGTGTGTCATTATAGCATGAAGAATTGAGTTAATATGTTTGACGCTCTTTTTCCACACAAGCTCTGTTGTTTTTTCTTCTTATTTTTCTAACCTGTTCATAACAGCTTGTGTTATGCAACATTGTTTTAGTGACAAGAAGGCATGTTTGGTAGAGCAAATTCATTTTTTCTGAGTTAATCCCTAAAACTCATTTTTAGCATCATTACACAACCCAGAACAGGAGATGACAGTAATCCTGTATAGAAAAACTTCCAGGAAGTACAGCTTTAATTGATATTGAGATCTCCGAATATTATCACAAGCTTTTTCTATTCATTTGGATGACAGATGAAGCATTTTATTGTAATTTATTTAGAGACATTTAACTTAAAACCCCTCATAGAGGTGATAGAAAGACAGCAGTAGCAGGTGTGTTGACTTAAAAAATGTCCTCTCACATAGAGTTTGATGCTGCACCATGTCATATTACAAAAAGCTTATTATATATGTTTCATGTTTTTGAAAGGCAGCAAAACTCTATTATTAAGTGCATATACGCTATTATATACGCTAGTTTAGTTCTGTCTCTTGTCACATTAAGTGTAAGCTGCACTAATTTGAACACAACTTACTAATTTAATCGTCTTCTTACTAATTATCTTACGAATTTTAAAACAATTTCATGCATGCCTGCAATAAAATGTCCACTTGGCCCAAAAAAAAGCCTTCATAAAGCTCCAGAAAAGAAAATTACTTATAAATAATTAAACACACACGCTGTACCTTTGAGGTCCGTTCATTTCTTTTTTTTTGCAAGCGTACATTTGCCTCATGGTTTAATCTATATTTAAATGAACTCACAACACGTACAGCAGTAATGTTACCTTTTAGGATGTCTGACTTATTTATTCCTTAATTACCTACATCTTTACAAATTAAGAGCAGGAAAACGTGGAATTCATGGCTAAAACAACATTTGCTGAGCTGTGCATTTCAGTGCAGTTGTACTTAAAGTTTATATGTCCTATCTTACGCTGAAACATTCCTGCAGTAAAACGCTTCTTCTATCTTCCCTTCTATTCTTTTTTTTTCTTTTTCTGTGCATCTTCTCAAAGAAGGGTGAAAAGGCTAGTAAGGCTTTTAGTCTTAAGGGTACTTCCTGTTCTGATACGGGTTAATCCTGAGCTCAGTGGAGCAAGACCTGCCTTACTCTCGCTCTGATGAACACAGGTAGTGGAAATCCAGTGGTCAACACTGCTGGTGTTATAGCTCACCATGTTTGACTCATTCCACGTGAAACCACATCCCTACTTAGAAACCATTTTCTAAGGATTTTTCCGATTTGAAGTGCTCCGACAAAGGGAAAATTAAAAGATACTTGAGGGTTCCCTACTTTTTTCCTTTCTTATTGTAAGTATTTTTTTTAACATGCCTGTTTTAGACAATACTTGAAGGACACACAACTGATCTGATGGAAATGATTATAATAATTTCACTTCCCACCTAAATGACAAGCATCTTCTTGGATATGAGCAGCAGAATTGGTCCAGACACATGATAGTTTCACAAGCCAGACCTAAATATCAGGGATGCTCACGGCAGCTGTTTTGTTTTGGGTTGCATCCTTTTATGTGACCATTAAGATGATAAGTAAGTCTTAAACTTTGCGGTTAGTGTTGTGTTTGTGTTGATGATGAGGTCGCTCTGCAAAACTCCTCCCAGCGACTGATCCTCTTTCTTTAAAGCTCCCAGTGATCCAGTTTAACCCATTAATGCCTTAATTAAGAGGAGCCTGAGCGGACACATCCCATTTTTTAAATATGAAAACTTAATTTGACTCTTTAAAAAATCTGGAAAAAACATTTTACATCTGTATATTTACTACTTAATACCATATAATTGTTTAAAAATGATTGTGTAATCTTCTGCTTTCTGGTATTCACCAGGCTGCAGGAGAACAGTATCATATTTGTTTTTCTTTCTGCCATAAAGTGATGCAAACTGTCTCAGAAACTGTTTGTATACTGTGTGATAAAGGGTTAATGGCTGATTTTGGGAGTGACAACTGAACATGCTTCCATGTATATAACCATGCAAAACAAAGGAAGATGTTTTTTTGAGGTGGAATTTGTTGAAAATTCATGGCAATGGTGGACATGCCATCATACAAGATTTTTGACATTGCTGTAGTTTATTCATTTTTTAACTTATGAGCTCAAACACATCTGATGAGTTTCTTCTTTCTGGGTGTTCAAAAGACCCTTTTTTTTTTTTTACCTCTGTACCAAGGCAGTATTATCTATTCATGCTAACCTGTTACATGCTAAATAAATCATTTTCAAGCAACAATTTGCAAAATAGAAAGACATTATATCAGTCTTTATCTTTTCAACATCATCCGATGAAAACCTAACCTTGTATTTAGCTGTGCTTTAATAAATCAATGCAGCGAGACTTGAAAGTTCAAACAAATCCAAGTGATGCAATCGCCAAAATAGTTCCCTTATTTTTTTTCCCATAAATGTTTGTTTGCAGGGCATTGCATATACAGGCGTTCGATGTCCCACGGTGCATTTATCAGGGCTGAAATGTCACAGAGTGGGGGGAGAAGATAACCAACTCCCACCCCTTATTCATCCCCTACTGAAGCCAACTCTGACTCATCAGATCGCATGCTGTCATGTTTCAGAGCGAAAAGGCCAGAGTGAATGGGCTGCACACTTTATGTGTGCGTGGGCAGTGAGCGGAGGTGTCAAGAGTGCAATAAGCAGGTTTAACATGCCTTCAAATCCACATCGACACAGAGCCACTGTGCTTGATTCTGTGTAGCAGATATTTATCTCTAATCGTTATAAACACAGATAACAACAAAGTCTTATCCAATACAGAATTGATCCACAAGTGTGTATCCCAATTGTTGTGAGTTTACCCTGCATTTCTGACTTTCTGTAGTGCAGTCATAGTAATGATGATATGATGAAAGCCACCTCTGTCAGCTGTGCCCTTCCCAAACTTTGTAATTGGTATCATGAGTGTGCAAACATGCTTGAACATATCTGATTTGCAAACCAAATCTCCCTGCCAATGCACACTCTTCCAGTTCATCACAAGATGAATCGAGTCAGAAAAAAAGAGAATTAGTCTGACATGATAAAATTAACTGGCTGCTTTAAATGTGGAGTCTTTCTTTTTTTTTAACATACAGTGAAAGTTTTGATTTCCATGAGCGATAGTTCAAAAAGCCCTCCGTTTTGCAGATATGATTAAAGGAAATGGAGCAAACACACATCACACCAAACATTTAGCCCCGCTCAACAAGATACTCTACACGTTCAATGTAAGTCGCAGATGTAAACATACATAATGCATGAGTGTTGAGCAAGTGTTCACACTTCATTGTGAGTGTGCTGTGTTGAAAGTATTTATGGTATGTTGTGCTGTGAATAATGACTCCAAACACATGTGCCAGCTATTTTCTTTTAAACGGATGCACACAGGCCTATCTTCACACACACACTCACACACATACTGAACAGCCTTAGCTGTGGGTACAGGTGGATGTCTTGTTGGCAGCTTATAAGCTATATCTGTTATAAGTACCTGCTTGGCTTGCTCTCAGCAAGTAAAGATGTGAATGTAGTTTTAACACCATAGAAATGTATCTCACAGCACTCACTCATTTTTATGTAGTTCTTTATTTTCAGAGCAGAGTGAGTAAACCCCATTTATTGATCAGCACAGGCATATTTGCCAGTAATGTCTTTTGGGAACTGAACTATTTACAGAGACCTTGGATGCCGCACTCGGTAAACTTATTGACCAGTAACTAATATGTTAGAATAAACTCTGCTCATTAATATTGACCCATATTTTATAAAATATTGACTGCTTTCTGTGCTGGAGATTTTGGTGTGTGTGTTTGTATGTTTTACTTGCAGATGCATGCATATGTTACATTTATTTTAGAGGTATTTTTTATGAAAAACAGGCTGTAACTAAGTCAATATCATGTTTACCACTATCTACACAAGGGGAAACCTACATGGAAACATTTTGAGGTTTTAGTTTATAGATTTGTTTACGGTGACAGCAAGCTGGAGACACTGCTGCATCAAACATGACTGTTGCAAACATGACCGTTTATACATTTTATTCAGCATTTACCGGGTCAATGAGTAAGCGCGTCATATAATTATACAATTTACTAGCACTGCAAGGTTGGTGCACACATAGGAGCTTATGTAGGAGCTTAATTAGAAAACAGAGTGAATGCATTCTGAAATAAATCCTTTTAAACTGCAGTTTAATTTCAAGCTTATGCCTTTTATAGTAATACTTTCCTAAATTATAGAAATGCTGTATTTGACCTTATTTATTTTCATTACAATAAAGCTGAGACACTATTTTTAAACTTGGAATTAAATTGTTGTTTAAAAAAGACACAGATAACCTTCAGTTTAAGTTGCACCTTAATTTCTGCATGTGTTGCACATTTTCCTGGATGCTCACCTTATGTGATCAGTTCGATGCAGGAAGTGTAACGCTGGACGTATAGGGGGATCATATGTGCACAAGCACAGCTGCTAATGGCGGATCATATTCGATCAAGACGTCTGGAGACCACTGCCAAGCATACAGACCTTTATATTAATCAGATGACAGAGGACACATGGACTGTGTAGCCTCTTCTTTCCCACACACAGCCTTCAATTAAACAATTAGGGGCGTTTTAAATCGAAAACATGGCTGGTCTTGCTGCGAATGAGCCTCCACTGAATCAACAGTGCTGCAGGCAATACCACTCAGGATGCCCTTGAACTGAACTTTGACATCTCAGCAGTGTTGTGGCACTTTTCGCTGTTGCCTTTTCTCTCTCCCTCTCTCACCCCTCTTGCTTCTGTTTCTGATCTAAATGCAGAAGCCCATATGGATGGTGGGAAATCTGCGCACCCTGCAAACCTGTATGTAGCTCTTATAGCCACTGTGTCCTTTTTATGTCACGAGCTTGCATGAGAAGAGGAATTTAGGATTGTATTGCTGTAACAACTTGAGACTTGGTGCAGCTTTCATGAGCCTTTTAAAAAAAGATTTTCTTCTTTTTTCATATGAAAAGATGTTTATCGAACTAGAACCATGAACTGGAAACTACACCAGCAGTATGAGTGTCGTATCCTCTGAAGTGACCTTTCTCTTAGTTTGAAGAAAATGACAAAGCACAATGTCACAGAGGAATGCCAGACATGTTATGACCAGTCACCCGGGTCAGCCTCCTCCTGACAGCAGGATGGCTTTCTGTTTTTCTGGACTGCTGCTGTAAAAGTGTAATTGTGACAATGATCTCATTCTTTCCTGTCGGATCTTATGGAGCTCTGTGCTCAGCCTGCCTTCCAGTTGCTGGCAGTCAGTAGGAAGAAGTGGTGGTGGGGGTTTACACACAATTCATTAGCTTTCAATTCATGTTGAATTTATTAATCCCATGCTGGTTCTGCAGAGTGGAAGGCTGCTTAAGAAGGTGGAAAAATATCTTCTATATAGACACCTCTTTCTCCATCTGTTTGCAATGTGTCTACAAAACTTTGAGGGAAGCAATAGGGAGAGGTTGGGGGGGATGGGAAGAGGGGCAAGGGAAGCAAAGGGACCAAGAAAGCAGGAAAGGAGAGGGAGTATATTGACGACGGCCCAACAACAAGGGCTTGTGAAAAGACTGCAGGGGCAAAAAGTGTGTCAGATCATTTACCAGCAGGGATGCACGACTTCATCGTTTTAAAGGCTGCCGCCCTGCAGAAAGGCTCTTGTCTAGTCAGCACTGCAACAAAGGCACAGCTATGGCTTTATGTGTGCCTGGAATGTTCTGTGTGAACAGGGGCTGCACCCGAACAACTATCCCTGAGCTCCATCGAGGGAGGGAACATGGCACTAACCTCGACCAGATCTCCCCACAGAGAAGCAAAGCATTGTTGCAAAAACTGAATTGACAAGTACTTCACACTATTTAACTGCAGAAGGGACTTAATAAAGTGCAGCTCTCTGCTCAGCTGCGCCTGAATAACATTGTTTGACTTTGCTCATAAGAGGTTTGTGCTGTAGGTCACTGGTCTTGTTACAAAGCAGGTTGTACAGTTGGATTTGAGCAGGCAGCGGAAAAAAAGAAGTTCATGAAGCTTTTTGAAGACCTCTTTATGGTTGTTTATTTATGCCATGGTACCTTGCAATGCTAGTCTTTTACGTATGGTTTGTGCACATAAGGTTCACAGTTAGCTGTGCATGATCCCCTCAGTCAGCCAGCGTATACACAGTCCATCTCAGAAACTCCAGTGGAGGCTGAGAGGGCATCATGCCAACCACTCTGCATCCTCAGCACTCTGCAGGGCTCTCAGACTAATGACAAAAAGGCTGCTCCCTCTTTGTCATATTAAATACTTATTTTGAACATTTATGTGCATGTGTCTGCGTGTAAGAATAATTTGGAGATTCCTAATAAAGTTTAAGTCACATTTAACACCACTTCATCCCGCTGACTTCAACAGCAGTCCAAAGTACTAAAGTTACACCTTAAATTTACAGCCTTTTACTACTTTAGTACTGAGCAATTCCTGCAAAAACCCTTTGATTCGCAATTTATTCCAGATGTTTAATGTTATCCATTAATCTATCCAGCTTCTGCTGTTTATCTTGTCCAGGTATTTTCAAAGCAGCCAGCTTATACATCTTTGGAAGAAGCTTTTTAAGTTGCTCTCCACAATTCCCACAACTATCACAGGCAAAGGTAGAACTTATTCCTGTTGTACTGTGTACATGAGGATCAGTAGCACCACCAGTGTTGCAGATGTTAAGCTTTGGCAGCTGTACCTGTGTCCATTGTGGTGTAATTGGGCATACATGCACTTCATGTATACTTACAAGAGCTACATGAGTGTGTGTGTGTGGGTGTGTGTGTGTTATTGGGGGAATGTGAAATGTAGTGTTAAAGTGCTTTAAGTAGTTAAAAAGACTGGCAAAGCACTATAAGCACACTTCATTTACCA
The DNA here is from genome assembly GCA_037177335.1 of Kiunga ballochi. Classification (NCBI taxonomy): domain Eukaryota; kingdom Metazoa; phylum Chordata; class Actinopteri; order Atheriniformes; family Pseudomugilidae; genus Kiunga; species Kiunga ballochi. The sequence continues at coordinate 1,998,041 of JBAMIG010000016.1, read as the reverse complement.
TTACTTTCAATTTCATGGACATGACAGCTGGTTGAGTTATTTCTCATCCTCCTTCTGGTACAGAATGAAGAGACATTTTTCCTCCAGGATCCATGATATGACTAGCAGCATGACTCTCATTTGCAGCGTTCTGACAGTGGTGTCTCAGGAAACCCGGTCTCATGACAGAACAGGAAAAAGCTTTGTTGCTCAACAGTGCATCATGTTGCTGCATTTGAAAAAACGAGCACAAAATGGAACAATTATGAACTTTTCCTTTTCTTTGCTCTCAAAGCAGATGCATCTTATTGTTCGGTCTTTATATGCGTTTTTAAATCATGACACTGATTTTCCATTTCTCTATTGGTTCATTTGGCCACAAACACTCTTTAATTCGTATCCCACACATTTTCCATGGCCGGTACAGACATTTAGGTTTAGCGTTGATGGATATGGGTACATGTTAAAACATGTTAAAAAGTACATGCTTTGGTGGTTACAAAGTCTGCACGCTTTACCCTTTGAAGCATAAACTTTATAACAATTGAATAGAAGTCCCATTTTTTAAATCTGAAGATGATTTGGTCTTTTAAATATCACAAAAAAAGTGATATTTTTTGGTTTTTACAATTTTTTATCCTTGTGATGTGATTCCACCATATGGGTGCCATTTCCATGTTGCAAATAGAAAGGGATGGTTCAGTCCTATTACTGATACTCTGTTGTTTTACTTGTAAATTGAATAACAGAACTGAGTTTCACCACACAGTTAGCAAAAACATGACATCCTTACTAATGACACAATATAGAGATTTACCAAAAATGTTTTCAAAACGAACATCTGATTAACTAATGCATTGTTTCAGTAAGTGGACTAAGATTTACTGAGATTGACTTCTGAAAATATTTTAACTATGACCAAGATTTAGGATTTATTAATCAGATTTTGTACATAAAGTGTGATGTTACAGAGTGATGGACAGGTGAAAAATGTGGTGTTTAAAGTGTTCATACTGGGTTTTATTAATTTTCCCAGCACATACCTTACATTTGAGATTAGATCGTTGTGCAGGACAGTTAGCTAAAAAACATAATTCATACAATTAAACATTTCAATTTCTTAGGGATGGAAATAACACCCAGAATGGCTCATAGGTCAAAATTATTGTAATTTAATCTTCTGTGTGTAATCAAAAAGGGGCAGGAGACAAGTACCTTATATTCATCCATCCATCCATCCATCCATCCATCTATCCATCCATCCATTTTCTACCGCTTATCCGAGGTCAGGTCGCGGGGGCAGCAGCCTAAGGAGGGAAACCCAGACTTCCCACTCGCCAGCCACATTCACCAGCTCATCTGGGGGGAGGTGTTCCCAGACTAATTGCATGTGGCTTCCTCCTCCGACAGGGATGTGTCTGGAACACCTCACCAAGGAGGCGTCCAGGAGGTATCCTAACCAGATGCCCCAGCCACCTCATATGGCTCCTCTCCATGTGGAGGAGCAGCAGCTCTACTCCTCTCGGGTGTCAAACTTCTCACCCTATCTCTAAGGGAAACACCGGCCACCTAGCGGAGGAAGCTCATTTCGGCCACCTGTACCCAGGATCTATGGGGATCTCATTCTTTCGGTCATGACCCACCGCTTGTGACCATACTGTAGGTAAGGATGGGGATATGGAGCAACCAATAAATTAAGAGCTTCGCCTTTCCTGCTCAACTTTCTCTTCCTCACAACAAGGTGCAGCGTTCGCATCACTGCAGAAGCTCTGGGGGCCCCGATGACCTGCGTCCGGGCAAGGGAGCCTCCCGTCCAATGATCTTTTTCTTCATAGAGGTCTTTGTAAATACCTTATAGTGGCTCTGAATAAAGTTTCAACTATAAAGTGATCTCTCAGGAAGTATATGTATCATATATGATCGTTTTGCTTTGAAGGATCAATCTTTGTACACTTCACTATTAATGTCATGATTTCCATCAGGCAAGATAAACACTGCCTGACAGAGAACAGCTGAAGAAACATTTCTCTTGGTTGGTCTGGCCAGAAGAATTATCTTTGACCTCCATACAGTGTTGCACAGGTGTGTCAGCCTCCCCATATAGACCAGTATTTACCTGTACTAGTTGTAAGGACCCACCACCTTGCATGATTAATTTGGTTTCCTGCTTCAACACACCTGACACAGATGTACGGATCAGCTCACCAACAAGCTCATCACGAGCCTGGTATGAATCCGTTTATTTAAAGCAGGTGTTTTAAATAACAGGAAAACATCTAAAACACATTGCCCCCACAGCACCCAGACTCTTAAACAACTTGTGCTGAATTTCTTCCACCGCTTGCAAGCTGGAGATTGTTTAATTACCTCAGTGACCTCAGCTCCTGTGATGGGAGAGTCCTCCTCTGAGCCCCTGAGACAAGGTGTGTCAGTTAGATTAAGGAGATCTTCAAAGTATTCCTTCCACCATCCCTCTATGTCCCCAGTTTTTAATCATTAATTTATTATCAGTTTTCCACAGAAATGTCTTTGATGGGAGTTTCTGCTCACAGACATTTTAAAAAGCTGCAAGGCTTACTCTGCAGGGATTATGTAGAATACATGACTGCGTCTTTGAAATATCTTATATCTTTTAAACAGCCCGTACGGTTTCCTATGCATCCTACAGGCAGTGCTGTGCTCAGTCTTAAACCTCCTTCTCATTTCTTAATATTGTGTTGCCAAGAAGTCAAACTTTCTCATAATATTTTAGGATAGCCGATCAAAAGTTCTCCAGGTTTTCCGAAGGTCTTACAAAGATTTTCTTCAGACTTTTTCCCTACAGTCTTTCTACTTTGCCAATATTACATTTTTTTCTCTAATCCTTCTTCCTGACCATTTTAGAGGAATGTACGCTTTCATTTATTAAGCATTAATGTCTAAATGTTCATGTTCCTAGGACTACAGGCCAAGGAGCAGGTGGGGCAGCAATCTTTAGATCAGGGCTATTGATCAGTCCGAGAACTAATATTTATCATTTTTACATTCATAATTCTCCTTGAACATCTGAAGCAGCTTCTGCTAGCATTGTCCGCCTAGACCTTAATCACAGTTTCTGACGGACTTCTCAGACCTCTTATTAGACTTGGTGCTGAATACCGATAAAGTCATTGTACTGGGGGACATTAATATTCACATTGATATTAAAAATGACCGTTTAAATATTGCTTTAACTCTTAATTAAATCTAATTGCCATTTCATAAAATGTCCAAATCATCATCATCATCATCATACTCCTGATCTTATTCTGACGTAGCGCATTGTCTTTCATCATAACCCTTTTACTGTCTGATCATTTCTTAATGACTTTTGAATTTACTTTATGTGATACACAATGGCTGAGAAGAAAATTTGTTGTAGCCGATGTTTGTCAGAACCAAATGTAAGAAATCCAAATCATCAGTATTTTCTGCAACACCATGTTTAAATATGACAGAGATCATCCATCCGAGCTCTACCCCCACACAGGTTAATAGATTTGTTGATATATTAACAGCTTTAATGCGAACGACACATGACAATGTTGCTCCTCTAAAATAAAGATCACCAATCAGAAGAAGCTCAGTGGTTTAATTCCCAGCTTTGAGCTTTTAAACAGACATCAAGGCACTTAGAAAGGAAACAGCTTCATCTGGTCAAGAAGATTCATGAAAGGGTGGAAAGAAAGTATAATGGTACATGAGAAAGCCCTGTGTAAGGACTGAATTTATTATTATTAATCATTAATAGAGAACAGGAACAATCCCAGGTTTCTCTTCAGCACTATAGCTAAGAGCCAAAGTCCTGTTGAGCCATGTATTCCTTTAACTCAGCTGTGATGACTTCATGAGTTTCTTCGAAAACAAAGTAGTTTCTACTGGAAAGAAAATCTATGATTGCCGTCCCACAAACAAAGAATAATATTTAATGTTTTATTGTTTACTACAGCTTAATCACAACTGTCTGCATAGAAAGATGTCTGTAAAGAAGCAACACCCTCACACACTCTCTCACACAATTTTACTTTAGATCAACCAATCAGGCTTTAAAATTCGTTCACTCAGCCTTTTTTCACACACCGCTTTATTCTCCAGCTTTATCATTTTGCAGCCTGTGCTAAATGTCTTTATTCAGATGACTGGAATATGTACTTGCCCTTTATATTTTCAGAAGTGCTCTTCAAATCGTCTTTGCAGATGAAATTGGTGTGTGCTTGGACATTAATGCTAAGAACAAGCAGAGGGCACAAATGTTTGTGCGTGAGAGTAATGGGCAGGAGGGAAAGTGAAGAGCACACATTACTGTGTGCTTTAATGCTGCACCTGAAGAAGGAAGCATACTTTATTCGAGCATGGCACAGATGATACCCTTCTTCATAACTATCCACTTCTTTGCAGAGGCGAAGAGGATATTACCACTTAGCCTCTGTAAACACGAGTTAGGCTGTTGACCGGCAACACGGACCTCTGAGTTATGCTCTTAATTGCTTGCTGGTTTAGCTGTGAAGCTAAACAGGGGGAAAAAAGGGAAAAGAACTCTCCTCTCATGGTGTTTGGTATCATCAACTTACAAGAAGCTTTTAAAACATGTCATCTTATTCTTGTGATCTTTCAGCAGCAGCGATATGTCAAAGATTTACACAAGCAAACATACTAAAACATGTCCAAACTTGAAGCTGCACTTTTCTTTGCACGTTTTGGCTTTGACCGTTCCATACAGTAAAGTATATGTAAAAGATATTTAAAGATGATCAAGTCAAACTTTCCCAGCACATGAACATTTTTTCCATCTCATCTGACCGCAGGCTCTCATTAAATTCAGCCCACGTTTGCTTTCTGGCTAAATCTCAGATTTATTATTCACGTTCTTATGCAGGATTTAGTCACACAACCGTGAGGCAAGGCTGTCTAACAAATGCTCCCAGAGCAGATTGGCAGGGACCACTGACCATGTGAAATCAAATGTCAAAAGAGCAAAGGGCCAACCTCATACCATTTCCCACTTATGCTTCCCCAATATTGTTGAGTGCGACTGAGATAACATATACATGACAGAATGACTCTGTGGGATTTAGATAAGAAGGAGCAGGAGATAAATGTGGGAAACCCATTGACAGCTGTGATAGCAGTCTGGTGTCCACATCACTTACTGTGCTATGACAACTGTGCTCATCTATTGCACTGTTAGATGTGTTTTTCTGTCTCATACAGATGGTATCTGGCTACAGTTGGTTTTTTTGTATAAAAAAATCAGGGTGGTAGCGGTGTAAGATTATCATCCATCCCTATAGGGAGATTTAAGCTTTAAAGGGTTTCTCGTTCCTTTAGGATCAGATCCGATACACAAAGCTGATTTTGCAAGTCCTTTGAGGTTGCACAAGACGAGTTAATTTCTTGTCATTCATTGTATTGTTATTGTGTTTAAGACATGGTGCAATCATCATATCTGCTCCAGATTATATCACTTATATCTGGCATGCAAGTTTGATAGGAATGAATAAAGACACCTCTGTGTATAGATGTCTATCTACAGCAAAAAGAAAAAAAAGAGCTCAGGATTGACTCAAACAGAGGCAATGGTTGGAAGGAGCTGAGTTTATCTTTGTTAGCATCCCTGCAAGTTGGAAATACAGGAAATAGATGAACTGTCAACATATTTCTCAACCTCTGCAAGTGATCTTGGTGAAATATCTTCCTGATTAGTTCTTAAAACAAATCAATCTCCTCACTTGTTGTCTTCAGGCTACTACACCTTCATGGCTTCATCTGTGTTTTGTGAGAAAGCAGCTGTTTTCTGGCCCCTTGAAACGCTCTCATCACCTGTTTTATGGCTTTGGGTTTACTCCCTTCTTCTGTAAGTATCACAAACGGGAAGTATCACGTATGCGTCTCCGGGGCATGGAGCAAAAGACCTGTCACGTATGATTCCACAAATCTGATTTATGCGCACATATCCAGATGTTTACATTTCAAAATGACAAAGGCAGAAATGATTTAATAAATGTTGCAGTTTACAATTATAAAGAAATGCTGACATTAGTGAAAGCAGCCATGACAGATGCGTAAAAGCTCAACAGAGTTTTCACTAAAGGGATATAATTACTCCTTAATGAATGAAAGAATATGGGACAAAAATACGAGCTTGTTAGCCAAACAGCTGCCCAGCATTTGTAAAAAGAAAATTATTCTTTAAAACTGCTTACACGGTTTTATAACAAACGGCAAGATGTAGCCTAATGTTTCACAAGACTTAGAAAGAGAACAGGTAATAGTTTGGCTTGAAAGTGTGTCTTAGATTAGAATTAAAGAGATTTTGCTATTTTTTTAATTTAAACTATTTGCGTTCAAATTTTTATTCCCAAAATTAGCTTACAGCGTTTGAACACTTCTAACATGTTTTTGAAAAATCAACTAAATCTACCATGTCCATATTCTAAAGTTTACCTAAGTTTGCCTGAATTCAGACCTCTGCAAAGCTCAAAATAAAAATTGAATGAATGATCGGTTCCTTCTGTTACCTGACAAAGCTTTAGAAGAAACATGGTCAGGCTGATTTAATACTGCACATTATTACTGCTGGGATGCTGAAGATCCCGTCCGGTGCAGTCGCACATGAGAGTAAAATCCCAGGCTCAACTTTTCAACCAGTATCAATAACTGCTCAATACGCAACACACCTGTTGAACCCCGAGAATTTGATCCATCTGATTTGAGAGAATCTCAGTCTTGATTTAAACTAAAATTGAGTACAGTACTATTACTTTTGGCTATGTAATACCAATGCACACACACACACAAACAGTAAAACTCAATTAAACACAGAATGAAGGTAGAATTATCATGTAAAAATAAAAGTGTAAAAAGTATTCCCTGGATTTTAGTTCTGGATGAATGCAGAAGGGACGACTTTCCGCACCACGTTGATGTGCTTCTGTATTTTGACACTTGTGTGCATACATCAGATTTTCTGCCTAAATTCTGTCGGGGCTTCCTGTCAGAAAGCGTGATGATCAGAAAGACAATCTTTGACAACAAAGCCTGATTTATCCCTCAGAAACTTCCACTATTCAGCCTGGCATTTTCTATTTAAGTAACATGCTTGTTACGCAGTAAAGCTGCAGGAAACAAAATAAATCATATACAGTAGTAGGAAGATAGATTCAGTTCTATTCTGAATATAGATGCAGTATATATGCAGATCGAATATGACCTCAAGTAGTTGTATATGGATATGTGTTTTCGCCTGAGCTCTATTTGAGTGGGTGTATCATATATCAGTCGGAGGTCACAATGCCAGAAACCATAGCCTGAATATGTTTTGTCTGCACTTTAACACTCAGTGTGACTGGTTATTTAACCCCTCAACCAGTAAACACATGCCTTCTCAGTTTCAGTTTCAGAAAATAAAACACTTCATATTTATTCTTTGTCAATTCTATCTGTAAATTCTGTATATTTTTAGTTTTATTTACTTATTATAGTATTAATTTAGTGGGGATTTTAATCTATTTGTTCATTTATTTGTTGGAATAATTGCCATCCAGTCATGCTTCTTAAGAAACAACTATTAAATAATCTGTAATTTTCTAATTTTTGCACATTTCTGAATAATAAATGCTTAATTTTTTGCAGTGGTAGACATTCTGGTAATTTATCGCGAAAGGAATTATTTTACCTTGGTAAAGGGAAACAAAGGAAGCATCGGTGCACTTTGGATGCACATTTCAGTTGCAAGTGCAACTTCACATGCGCTAGGTGGTGCACTGTGTAAGTGAGCAAGTTTATAGGGTTTGATCATTAGTAACAAAATCTGTTGCTCAGTAGCGCCACTTGCGCTGGCCCAGCGGCAATACCTATCAGTCTTGTGTTATTACAGCCCTCATGACCACGACAGTGTCAAGGTGCCAGTACTTACAGCCGGATGTTATCTTTAGGATTGTCAAAATAAACCCTCCAACTCATAATAGACAATATTAACAATCCCTTTTCTGTTTATTCTCAGAAAAAAAATAAACTGTAATGCAGTAATAAATATTTGTATAAGTATTTACTAGCTTAAAAACAAAATGCCTCATATTTATAGAACGAAATTCTATTTAAGTAGCTATCTTGTGTCACAGTGAGAAAGTAGACTTTAAATTGTATTTTATATAAAGTTAAAATACAATTCTTATACTGAGAAGGAGATGGAATAAGGTTTAGATGACAATGAGTTCTGAGTTTAAAAAAATAAAATAGAAATGAAATTAGTAAAGTGTGTTTCTTTTTAACTAAACTTTATAAGTGTCACATTTAGTATCAGAAATGGTAAAAATGCATTTGTAACTACAATACCTTCACAAAGTTAAGTCCATATCTTCACATATGAGCAAAAGAATAGTTGATAGTATTTTGTTTTTGTTTAATTCTTATTGCAGACACAGAAAGGTCCAAATAAAACTCTAGTACACAAGTTACACAAATAACTTAAAAATAGACTACCTTAAAAATTAAATGCGTTGCAATGCATTGAAGTAACTGATAATTCTCATATATGATAGTTTACATTACAGTAATATGTAGCCATGAGATGGAGGCTTTTATTTTTTCGGAAGTGTCGCTGGCTGTCTGAAGCGTGTCTGTGGATCTTCGGTTAGCTTGACAAAACTGTGACCACGAACGAGCCAATAGGCTGTGGAAGGCAGAGTTGTCCCTGTGGCCGCCATTAAAGAAAGGAATCCATGAATTCAAATGGAAACCAACAGGAACCGAGGCTGAAATAATGATCGAAATAATCGTTAAAACGTAGGCCGGTGCCAGATTTCGAGAGGTTGTTACAGGATGTATTTCATTTTTAAACTCAGATTTGCGATGGAGGAGTGAGACAGGACGTTTTTATTTTTTTAAGCGGAGACCGTTTTAGGGCTAAGGGGGAGGGGGAGAGTTGCTTCTTTGCTCTCCTTTTCTTTTTGTTTTATGAACATTTTACGCTCCCTTAAATTTGGTTTTACTGTGTACTTTTGAGATGTCGACGTAGAGACCACACAGTCTCTTTTACCCGCTTTTAGCTGCGGCGGAAGAAACTGCAGTCGGAAGGTTGTTGAATTAACTATCCTCCAACCAAATGTTACAAAAAATATTTCTCGTTGATTAAGCCTGCACATCATAGAAAACACAAATCCGCGAATCGTTTTTTATTTCCCGGGAAGTGAAACGATGGAGAGTTGGATCTTGCAGTGAAGAAGGATGAGTTCTTGTTTTGTACCAAACGGGGCCAGCTTGGAGGATTGCCATTCCAATCTATTCTGTCTGGTAAGAGATTTAAAACTAAAGGAAAGCAGCCATTTTTAACTAGCTGAACGGAGGCTAAGCTAACGTTAGCCACTGAGGCATCAGTTGATAGTAGCTTAGCCAGGCTTAAGGCCCTGTCAAGCTCACATTATTTTAGGACATGGCATCACACTTTGCTCATGTTCACTTTAACTTTGATTTTAACACTTTATCTTGTAGTTGTAATGATCTCATGTTGTTTGGCAGCTAATTCTCCACTTCATTTTGTATTTGATAGTCGCTAACTTCACACAGATGTTTCTGCAACTCACTTTTAAAACTTAATTTTACTGCATTTCCTTTGGCACACATAATAAATTATTTGCTAAAAGTGCAACAATGCGTATTGTATTACTAAAAGCACGACGTAGCCTTAGTGAGTTTACAGTGGCACTTTCCATTTAATCGCCTCCACACATTGTTTATGATTAACTCGCCAGTTTTGGTGGCTTTTCTGCTGTTTGTTTACCTAAAATGAAGTGACCGTAAACTAAACACTCGTGGCAGTTCACTCAGCAGCTTTATGACAGACACTGGAAGACCTTTTGTATAACTGCTGGTAGATACTGTTTGTGTTGAATGCTGACAGCTCCTGAATGAAGACTGGCACCTCTCAGCTTGTTGATGCCAGCAGTCCGTTACTGCTTTCCTAGAAAGCTTTAATTAGTTGCTGTTGCAACAAGTTGTTGACACGGTTGTTTATACCCCCCGTTTGTTTGTTTGTTCGCCATAACCGGTTAAGCATTATGGCATCACTTGTTCATTACTGGCTCAGTCTCCTTGGATTTCATATTGTAGTATTCACACCAACTAGGTCCCAGGCTGTTTATGTAATCCGTGACATTTATTTGTGAGTATTACAAACACACGTTGCTATATAAGTCAAATAGACTGAAAGCTGTACTGGGTCACTCTTAATCTTTTCTTTTGTCATCATGTTACCAGTTATGGCTTGTTAACATTGCCTTGAATAGCTGTGCCCGCACATGATGCTTTAATAATCCGTGCCAGAAATGATGCATTAATATCATGATGGGGGGGGGGGTCTACTTTTTTGTTGACATCTTTTAGTCAAATGTAAAGTATACAGTCTCTCTGGACAGATAATCAGGGGCGAAGTCAGTCTGTGTTTGTTGTTGCAGTTAATTGGCTTGTCAACAGGCTTAACTGCACTTGTTTTGCAGCCATGCAGTGTAATGCATTCCTCTCCAGCATCCTGAGTATGCCTCCAGGTTGATGTGCAGTAGTAAGGCCACCCCTAGGAAAAGTTTTTAATTTCTAATAAGTAAAATTCTCTCACTGCAGCACAGCGACAAGATTATTAATTAAATCTAAATGCATTGATTGTGATGCAGATGACAAATGTAGTCTAATAGCAATATAGTGAAATACTACACTGCCTTAAGAGCAGAAGTGACTAATGTTTAATCTTTAAAGCTGTCCACCCTTTTTTAAAGGTAACATTTCACTGCAGAAAATCCCTGTTCTGTACACTGCTCTCTGTTGGATGGACTGTATGTACTGAACTTGTAATTGCAGTGTTTACGACATCACTTAAAAGACATGGATGGCTACAGTGAACAGGCGAGATAGAGACTTGGTCGTGGTGGTGCCCTGCCCGTCTGGCTGACATTTTCCTACACATTGAGACTAAGCATAACACCACTGCTGTTATGACTCACTTACTGAACAGACTCCACTCTGTGGTTTTATGGAGAAAGAATGTGAACACATTGTGGTAGTTTTCCTCCCTCGTTCTTCTCCTTTGGAGTAAGATACTACTTGTTGCATACCTTTTTTTTTCGATTTGCAAGTAGGTTTGTTCAATTACTTAAAAGCATCGGTTCAGTTTATCCTCACTTGTATTACTTTGCATCTTTTAGGCCACCTTTTTATGCATTTTCTAGATATAAAACATGGCATTTACCAAGAGCTACACGGGATCTAGTTCAAATTTGCATTCGCCTCGTCTAAAAGATGCAAACAAACACTTGTTGCTTTCACGTTTGCTTGGTGACGGCACTAACCGGGGAGGTTCATGACAGGAAAAGAAATAGACTTGGTATAAAAAAAATAGCATCTGTGGCATAATTTGAGCAGCTTCACCTGTTGTTTCATATCTTGAAAGGCAGGAAGGCAGCTGTTTGAACACAGTGTCCCCCATTCAGACCCAGAACCACAAGTTGCCAGAGGGAAGGTGAGCAGCTGGCAAAATCAGAGGTCATAACCCCCTCCGTTAAAGTAGGCGTCATCTCAGGAAAACTTCTGAGCTGTATCCAGTGGCCCTGTCTTTAGACTCCGTTGCTAATGCTGCAGTGTGATTTTTTTTGGCTTTAGCATAGAAGAGACCAAACTTCTCATTGCTTCCCCTGCTGGGATCTTTTTTATGTGAGCCATTGCTCACATACCCGAACATTTACTAACACACAGTTAGGAGAGAAGGCTGTGTGGATTTATTGCACTTAAAATGTTTGGAGCATAGTCATGCACACAGCCTGGAAAGCTTCATCGTTGGAGGGGAAATACGCAAAAATCTTTGGCACTCTTTTACACCCAGTCTGTAACTGATCAGAAAGGACAAACATAACTGCAGAAGGCACATTTTATCCTTGATAGAGCAGTCTGCCTCTCGGATATTGATGTGTGCTTTTTCATGAAGGAACTTTTATTCTAAAGCTCAATGTAAGGACAATTTAGTGTAAAAAGTCAGTCAAAACCAGAAATATCAGTGGAAAGCTGAGGCGCTAACTGTAAGCAGGCTGTTATGAGCTTTAAATCATGATTTGACTCTAAGGTAATTCATGAATAATGCTGCATATTTCAATAGTGGACTGCGTCATGCTCAATAATAAACGCAAAGATTAACTTCCAGGACTCCATCAGTGACATTTGGTCATTTCTTATTTGTAGAAATATTGATTGCACAGGGAGATCCAATCAGAAGCAGCAGGGTAAATATCAGGTTTACCTCATTTCCAAACAAAAACATCTCTGAAGTCTTGCCAGAGGAGAATACCTGCAATAAAAGCAGCTTCTTCACACGCTCGGCAGGTGCAGATGCTTGTCCTTCACAGCAACAGCTACTGGCTCAGAATCATCCGTAACTTCTCTCATTAAGGCTCTCGTCTTGCTATGTATTGAGTCAGACGAGACTAGAACAGAGATATTCCCCCATTAAACACAAGTCAGTGACTTTACAAGTTTTATTGCATTTCAGTTTGGGTCAGCTTGTTCTGCCGCAGCCTTGAGCTTAGTTGCTCGCTCAGATGTCAGGATTTGAGGTCAAATTTGCTGTAATTGTGAGTAATGATTCTCTCTGAGTAAGAGACAGTAAAAAAAACAAAAAAAAACAAAGCAAAACAAAGCTGGTGGCTTTCTACTTAACCATGCAGATGACAGACTTTTTGGAGAAGTAAGCGCCAGTGTGTGGAAAGCACTTGCTTTGCTTCATTTATTCTATTAATTATCAGCTTAATAATCACAGTTTCATAGGAATTTATGTGATTAGCATGTTCATATTGCTAGCACGTGTGTATCTGTTCATCTTTTGTTGCAGTGTCATTCGGGGATGTTGTTGTTCCTCTTAATGATGGAGACAAGTATGAAGATGCATTCATTGGTATTATTTGTTTCCGAACAGTAACAAAAAGGATTTGGTTATTTATCGTATTTAGTACAGCTTCCAAGTGAAGGAGCCAGTCATAATTCAGTTGCTATCTTAGCAGAAAACATTCAGTAAAAATGTCTACGTTCCTGAATTTACCAGAAACGGCCATTAAAAAGAAAGGTCATGACTGAAACTGTAAGATGAGGAGAGAAGCCTGCTGCTCCTGCAACTTAGCAGCCAAGCAACAGCTGTAGCAGCAACATTAATCACTATTTTAGCTGTGACGGCTGCAACAGTGGCTAAATCTCAGCAATAAAGCAGGTCAAACTCTGCGTGCCCACAGGATTTGGTCAGCTTGTTCACTTTGCCCTGTATGTACGGTTGCACTGCAAGGGCTGGATAATAAAAAGCAGCATGCCGGTTATCTCAGTGCCGTGTTATAAGTCGCCTGACAGGAATCTCGCTGTCTCATGCACACACTGTTTGTTTTTGCAAATAATCTGGGCTGCACAACACTGTTTGTTGAAGGTCTGTAAGCAGTAAATGTAGTTTCTTTTGTTAATTCTTGAATAGCTTAAGTTGTTCTGGACTAAACCTAATTAAACTTTCCAATGCTTTTGACACATTACAGCTACTTAGTTGCAGTACTTGCATCTTATTTAAACAAGAGCAGTTTGCATAGTTTTTACAGTGTCGTTTGAAATAAGATGTTTATTTAAAGGAATGTTAAAAGGGTTTTATATCACTTCATGTAAAAAAGTCTAACTTAATTTAGTTGAATGTAGTTTAGAAGTGGCTTGTGAGAACAACTGCAATCCCAAATTAGCAACCAGTTTTGAGAAAAGAGAGTAATTTACATAAAATCAGTTTTCGTTGTTTTACATGTTGAATTTGGGTCCAAAAAAGTAACCGAAACACTCATTTGAATAAGAGTCATGCTATTTAAACATGAGTATCATTGCTTTCAGACAGACTGATCAGTCCGTGATGAGACAAACTGATTTAATGTGAAAGCCACTGAAAAACGACACCTTTTTAGAAGATGAAACACAATACCAGCGAGGACTGGACATTGTTAGTAAGCTGATTGGGGAGGTGTTCGCCTTTTTAATTGCCACTCTGCGCTGCGTATGATCTGGTTTCGCTGTTAACCGTTGCTTCCACCCTCCCCTTCCATTGTGTGCACAGATGTTTCCGAGCAAGGTGCAGGTGTAAAGTCGTGCTTCTCACACTCCAGCAGGAAAGAGACGCCTAACTGCTGCAGCTCTACCGTTAGACAGACTCAGACCTGCCGTCTGAACCACAGAGCTTCTTGTCAGCATTTGTTGCTGCTGTTTTGTTTATCAGAGATCCTTGTGTTTTGATCATGGACTCTGACAGCTGCTATGATTCATTATGATGAGACAAGGCTACAATGCAACCTAATCCTTTCTATAGTCGCTGTGTTTGCTTTGATTTCTTTGTGTCGGTGGTAGGTCACACATTGAACACGTGCTTTGTGTTTAGCTATAGTGCATACAGGACTGTCTCAGAAAATTAGAATATTGTGAAAAAGTTCTTTATTTCCTGTAATGCAATTAAAAAACATGAAGTGTCATACATTCTGGATTCAGTACAAATCAACTGAAATATTGCAAGCCTTTTATTGTTTCAATATCACTGATTATGGCCTACAGATTAAAAAAAACCAAATATCCCATCTCAAAATATTAGAATATCATGAAAAAGTATACTAGTAGGCTACTCAACTAATCACTTG
>JBAMIG010000016.1:1948102-1983269 GCA_037177335.1 Kiunga ballochi | reverse complement strand
CAACTTGTTGTCCACATTTGCTTTAACTGATGCAACGCAATACAGTTGTGACAGGTCTGGACATGTGCACTATCATTCCAATAAACACCACAAATGTACCAGCTTACTCCTCATCAGGCTTCCTCCTTGCCACAACTGTAGGTAATCATTTGGACTCGGTGCCTCTGCACTGCAGTTAAGATATCCTTGTTGGTGTGATGGATTAATTGGTTGAACATACAGGTTAAATGCTTGCTAACTCAACCTGAGTATAATAGGGCTAAATGGATGCTAAATAAACAATCCATGTTCTCTGAGATTACTTGAAATCTCGACAAGGACAAATCAGGAAGCAGGAATGTGTGTTTGTGTGTGCCATAGTGTGTCCTAATGTAGTTGGCATGAGTATGCACACATGTTTAGGTAGACACGAGTAATCGTTTGTTAGCTTGTTGATAAGCAACATCAGCACAAGCCGGCAGTGAAGCGTATTGTTCCTGTTTTAACACTTAATAACCTTGTGTGTGATTTACTACCCATGAGGTTTTTTTTCCCTCTGTGTTAAGTTTTTTCTTTAAAAGCCAGACAGCGTTTATAAAAGGCAAAGCACCCCCGGCGCTCGCCAATAATGAGGATTAAGTTGGTGAGACTATGCTTACCAGCATTAGCTTTTAAAATATGTGTTTCGATCATGTTGTTCATGGTGATTTTGAAGCACCTGAAGCGAGTACACGATCCTTTCCAGAAACGACCAACTTAACTTTAAGGAGCTGTTTCTCTTTTGTATCAACGCACAACGGTGCTTCGTTTTTGTTTTGCATATCTTTTTATCCTCCTGTTTCTAATTTTTTTTTTTTTTTTTGCCAGATTTTTGTTTGTAAGGGTTCCACTTAGAAGTATTAGGAGGTTGAACTTCCTGATAAGAAAGGATTAAAGCTACTTTTAACTCCTCTCAGCACCGTTAACACTGAGGAACCGAGTACCACCGATTACTCACACTGACATTTTTTCCCTCTCTCCCTCTTTTTGCAGGCTGACTTGACGGGGATCAAATGGAAGAGGTTTGTGTGGCAGGGTCCCACCTCTGCTCCCATCCTCTTCCCGGTGACAGAGGAGGACCCCATCCTATGCAGCTTCAGTCGATGCTTGAAGGCCGACGTGCTAAGCGTATGGCGGCGCAGCCAGCGGCAGGGTCGGAGGGAGCTTTGGCTCTTCTGGTGGGGGGACGATCCTAACTTTTCTCATCTCATTCACCACGAACTTACAGGTGAGGATCGTTTTTATATATTTCAGGGAATGTATGTTTAATTTTTCCTAATGTAAAAATAGATTCTCTTTGTAATACTTTCTTGTTTTATGGAGGTCGGGGGCATTATGCAGCTTGTGACTGTAATTGTGGTAAAGCTGGACAGTTTGGCAAAGATAATGTTGTTTTACCAACATCATTGCTTCAATAAAACAATTTCCCTTAAATCTTCCCATTAAACCTTTTTTTTTTTGCTTTTACATCTACCTAAGGTAACTTTTCTGTAAAAGGACAATGACTGTTAAGAGTGCAGAAAGCTTGCAGCTTTAGTCAAAGAAACGCTTTAACATAGTTCACCCTATCAGGATATGTTATTGTTTGCATGGAGAAAAATAATTTCCATGCTTGTCTGTCACCAGAGGGGTATCCTGTAAATGGGAACGTTGGGAAGTGTTGTTTTCTGTGTAATCGGATATCTTCTTAACACCCCTACATTTACCTTCTGCTGACTGCTGATAGCAAGGCAAACTGGTATTGCCTATATCTACAGAGCATCTCCTTTCCTTAGAGCCCAATAACTAGTAGAAGAGCCCCTTGAATTTCAGCCTAAAGCAGAACAAGTAGGGCTGAGGTTGCTGCTCTTGAGGATGGCCATAAAATAACAGCATAAAAGACTGAGCTCAGTCCTATCATAACTTGAGTGAGAAACACACGCACGAGCAGCCATGCATAAATGAGGCAAATGCATCCTAACCCCCCCCCCCTACCGCCTCCACGCTCACTTCGTTTTCCTCTTGAGTAACAGTAGCATTAGCAGCAGAAGATGGAAAACGCCATCTTTATGCACGGTCTCTGTCATGTAGATGGAAGTTTAGAATTCGAACCAAACGCAGCCCGCCTGTGTGACCCTCCTTCATTACAGGACATTGTGCCTAAAAGTGGAATCCGAATGAGAGCTGAAGGGTACGATAGGCAGCTCGTTCAAGCCTAACGGGTCCTGGTAATAACCTGGAGCGGTTGGCTCAGACCCTCTAATGGAGTGTGCTACATTTCTAGCAAGAGGGAGCAGAATCTGAAAATGGAAATAGTTGGAGATGCTGCCATGTTCTCACTGCTGCTTTAGGGGAGTTAAATTATGATACCTTTTGGTGTTTGAGGTGTCAGTAATTTTGCAAGACTTGTGGTAGATTTGGTTCAAAGTGTGGTCTAACTTCAATTTTTGATGAATGTCTGTGATGCTTTGAATCTAGTCCCTCTGCAGTCTCACATCCTGAGTTTTTTTTAAACATTTCATCTTCCCTATGTTTGTCCGAAAGATCCAAAATGTATTCTGCTTCCCTCTTGCTCGCGGACCACATCTCCTTTATCTTTCTTGAGATTCTTTCCAGTGTATGGCTGCATTATTTAGGCCTCTGTGGGGCCCCACCAATAAGATGCTAGTTCTGGCCTAATGCCAGTTAGTATTGAGTTAATCTTAGAAACATAGGGGGGGGGAAGACATTTGTTTGTTGTTGGACACTGATTTACATTTTCCTTCTGTTGATGACTAGTTGGCATGGTCTTATTCCCCTACTGACATTGATGGATTGTCAGAACATCTATCAACATGACTTACCTGTGTGTTTCACTCGAGTGAATGACATGTCCTTTCTAAAACCGTGTACTTTATGAGCTCCTAGATTTGTGATGATTTTCTCTATCAAAGCCATTAACAAGTTGGATGTCCTATATCTGTTGATAGAAGAGTAAATGATGTGCCTGTCCCCCAGAGAACAGGATGATTTATCCATGGTCTGCTGCATTTATGGGCTCTCGTAGGTGTTCTGCCTCTGGATGTGCAAGTTGACCAATACCTGCCAGGTTTTCCCCGGCTTTTGCAGTTTATGCACCCAACTGTTGATGTCCTTCAATTGCCACAACTTACTACTAGCTTTAAGTGTTTTTTGGCTCTGGTTCTAGTGTCTCAGGAATTTAAGAGGCTTTTTCCTTTTTATATGTTTTTTTTTCAGCCTCCCTTTAGTGTTTAGTGCAATGTTGGCGGTAAACACAAAAATCCACTCTTGTCCTTTAATTTCGGCAGCTGAAACGGCACTCGCTCATTCCCCACACCCGCTTCCACCCTCATTAGATTAGCAGCCTGTGAAAGTCTTTTAATTTTGAGCAAGTGCCATTTGTGTGTACCAGCATGCCAGTAATCCCCTCTCTCTGGGGAGAGCAGGGTAGAAGAGAGATGGGAGTATAGAAGGGCAGAAAACTTGCGGGATCTTTTAACGTCAGGCTCTTAATCAGCATTGAAGGAATGCAGGGGAGAAGGAACCACCAAGCCTTTTCTCTATACTGCTGGACAGGCCGCCCTGTCTGTGGTAACGCAACGAGAAAACTAATTCTAATCTTGCCCTGACCACGCACAGAAAATATTCCCAACAAGCGAATGCCATTGCTGAATTACGCCCCCTCCCCCCCATCTCACTGGTTGAATTTAGCTATGTATTCTTATGCAAATGACATGTTCTGTTAATCGTCCTTTCTCCTCAAAAGTCTCCTGACCGGGGGCATCTCACACGAAAGATAAATGGCTGCTTTTAGCTTCTCTCTAGATTCATGGGCTCATTTTTTTTATTAGCATTAAAAGTAACTCACTTTTTAAAATTAGAACTTGTTTGCAACCTTCAGTGAAAGTCCCACTTGATTTCACTTTGATACTCCGGATTTACTTTCCCCTCCTTACTGGTGGGATCCGTATTAACATCTCATGTATTGCAGACTATATTTAGAGGAACGTCTTAAAGGAGTCAAATGGAAAATATTTTGGGAATCACACGTGTTTTCATGCATTCCTATATAGTATGTGTATCTTTAAATAGTAAAGCTGAGGTTATTAGATGTGAAGGAGAAGGTCAAAAGGTAGAGACAGCCATCTACTACCTGGAGCAGGTTATCAGTGCTCCAGCTCTACTCTGGCCACTGGATCTATTCATCACAGGGTGTTGAAGCTGATCTCTGGAGAATATCGGAGGTATATTTGGGATATGAGACATTTTCCATCTTTTTCTATCAGTTTGATGAATATGTTGCTTGATATCTTTTGCTGTGATTGGGGAAGCAAAGCTCAGTAAACAAGCACAATGGCAACAATTGATGCTTTTGTATTTTCAAATGAGATAATTCCTAATTAAATAATTCTTTGAGTCAACGTGAAAATAGTTTTTACAGGAAGATATGTTATTTTGTCTCCCAATTCTGTTTTAGATCTGGAAGTTCTGATTGGAGAAGGTGGCCGCGATACCTGGAATGAAATAATATCTCCTGCTTCTTGTCTTTTTGGCTACAACATAAAAAATTAATACAGTTTATATGATAAGAGTAATAATTTCAGATTTAAGATGAGAACAAACCAGCCACTTAGACAGGATTTAATTCTGAATAGACTTTTTTTTTTTAAAGCAGATTAAACTTTTATTGGAATCAAAACTCTGGTCAATGTGGGCTTATTTTGACCGTGATCTTCTTATCGCCGTCATCTTTGCCATTGTGTAGTCACTTGTTGAGTTTCCCAAGCTTTGTCCAGTTGCCAAATATTTTCTTATGTTTGTTTTTGTGCCTTTCCTCTGCATTACAATGAAGGATGAAATAAAAACAACCCCGACTTGCACCTCAGGGCAGAGTAGCCAGTTACAAACAGCATATTTCAGTAGTCTATGTTGGCTGAAAGTCTAACTTTCTCACAGGTCAGCTTGGTTTTCCTCCGTTTTTGAAAATCATTTGACCTGAAAATCAAACTGCCTTCATATCAGCAAGAAGCGTTGTTTGAAGATCAACTTGTCCAATGTACACTTTTGATGAGAGAAAATATACGTCCACACAACGTAGGTGACCCTCAGTGGTATGTTTCAGGGAATGCTTGTGGTCTGTTTCAAATGCCCTTAAAAGATCAGCCAGATGAGGACGTTTTATGTGTGTCTCCTCTTTGCATGAGACAGGTGATGTTTATCTGGTTGGAGTTGGAGTGTGCTGCTATTCCCTTTATTTCAGTCAGCCTAAAATAAATCAATGTGGTATTTTCTATGATGGAAGTGTGTGCCATTATTATAATAATGTTAGCTAAATGAATAGCCGTGCTCATATTTGAATAGTTACTATCGCAGTGAAATTATGAGCATCTGTCATGTGGATGTCTGACGTAGTCCCTTTTTACAGATTGTAACGGCATATGTGGTCTCTTGAGTAGCGACAGAACCGATGACACACGACGACTTTGGTACAGATTCAGTTCTGTGATTATGTAACGCTCGTTGTAAGCACTGTAGCCCAGCAGATGCCCCAGGCAAGGATTCAGAAAGGAGAACTGCCACTCGTTGTTTAGAGTTTCCAAATTTTATTGACTTAGACAACCTGTGAAAGCCGAACAGTTTAAAAAATCTCTGCACTGTAGCTGTAAATATAAATAAAGTGTGTCCAAAAGCTTTTGAGAAAGATTTCTGAGCTGCAGTTGTCCCGTCAGTGTACTTGTGAGGCTGTGAATGGGCATTAAACACCATCCAATACACTTTGTTAACCTTAGCTCAGGATTTTTCCTTCAAAGATGCTTCTGAAGTTCCGTGTTTAATGTAGAGATTGATGAATAGATAAACCTCGACCAGCTCCTGGGAGGAAAAAGTAGAAGAGGCCAAGGGCTTTTGTGCTTGGGGATCAATTTTCCATGGCTAATCTCCAGCTTGTGAACCACCCTTCGCTTCCCTCTTTTCTTTTTCTCCCTCTCGCTCTCTCTGATGGATCTTCGTTGGCTGGCATAGCGCAGGGACTCGGCCATGCATAGAACTCTGGCCCATGGGTGTATCTCTCTCTCTCTCTCTCTCTCTCTCTCTCTTTGTATCTCTTTCGTTTCCCTCTCTGCTCAAGAAATATTCATTAATTAGTAATGGAGACTTTACAGAGATTTCTCTCTCTTTCCTTGCAGATAAGGAGGAAAAGGGGGATGAAGTGAAAGAGAGGAGAAAACCTTTTGGCCAGACTTGGTAGAATCCCCCTGAGCGCAGTTGATCACAAGGCATTAATCTCACTGTTAAATGACTGACTGCTGCTCTAATTGCATATACACAGATGAGCAACTGTGGAGAGAGGCACCTCTAAACATCTTTCCAAATCTTTTGCTGAATGTTTTGCAGAACTTTTCCCAAATTCACATCTCTAGTCACACACAAACACACGTGTGTGTACATATAGTGTATGTAGCCCTTTATTAAGGCCACAGTTTAAACAAAGAGCTGTACACCATCAACCAGATCAAACTAAGAGGGAACAAATGAAAAGGGAGCTAAATACAATATAAATAGTATCATTCATCTCGATCTCTGTGTTTTACATTCTGTATAGTGAGGTTATTGGAAAAGCGTTTGCTTTGTTTTCATTTTGTAGATGAGAGAATTTTTATAAGCTGCTGTGCTCCTGTGTAAGCACTCTTATAAAGGTCAGCTCATCTGGGTCTGCCTCACAGGAGGCAGAGACATGAAAGTGTCCCAACCATCACCTGAGCCCATAAATCTTTTGTCTAAATGAGGCCACTCATCTTTGGCCCCTTCTACTGCCCACTTCCCACCGTTTACCATCTTCATACCTCACATACACATGCATGTGTGCCAGCATGCTGGGATTTTAGTCCCCCGCTACAGCAGGTTAAACTCAGAACAATAAGGACAGTTTCCATTTACAGATGTGACGATCGTCTTCCTGCATCAAAAAATGAGGAATATCTTGTTTCATGTTGTTGATTTAAAAAAAAAAATGCAAACAAGAAATTAATATTTTAGGTATCCTATGTTATTTTCTTTAATATAAAAAAATGACTTGCATATAAAAACTTTTTGCAATAATATAATTGTATATGTCTGTGCCACTTTGCTATAGTAAGACAGATCAGACAAAAACAGTAATAACATTTTGTGACTTAATCAATCTAACTTTATTTATAAAGCGCCTTTCATACAAAAATGTACCTCAAAGTTCTTTACTGTGTATTAAAACATTAACGTTGCATATCTGCACCTTCATAGTCCATTACCACCACGTGTGTGAGTAGTGACCCTGTGCTTTGTTAAATAGGTAATATATGTTCTGATTTTCATCATCTGGGAGTGTAAAGTAGTTACCTATTTAAACAAACCTCGTAAGCTGCTGCATGTTGAGATGCTTGATGTGGATTAACGTTAATGCGAGCTAAGGCTCCTGTTTTCGCTTTTGCCCCAAAGAAGGCTAATGGCTGCTACTCGGGGACTTGTGCAGGCAAGTGCAATAAGGTCAAAACACATGTTGAGGGATTCAAGTTTTTAAAGTGTTTTGAGTGAGTATTATTCTTTCCCCCTGAGACCACTCTGCTGTTATTAAGCTGTGGCTGAGCAGAAGTGTGTCAATTGGAGAACCCATTAAAAACTATAAAGTTCCATCTGCCTTGGAGTCATGCTAGGTTTTTGGTTTTCTTTTATGCTGCAAATCTGATACTGCACATGTTGTAACTTCTAAGTGAGGGTGATTGGTTAACATGACTGAAATTTTGTGTGAAGTAGGGTGGTGTTGCAGCAGCATTGAACATGAGGTTGTTAAAACCGTTTGATGCAAACCAGACTCCTATTTTAGAGCTTCTTGCTGCTTATGGGAGCGACTGAGAAGGAACTGGCAACGGGGAGGGCCGCGTACGGGGTAAGTGTTGGGAAAGGGAAAAGCAGTTGATGTAAAAGTTGGGAGAGTTCTTGTCAGGTTATGCAGGAGCCACAAAGGTCTTAAGGAGGACTTGAAGCCTTAATGGCTGGTTTTCTAGTCTGATAAATGGGTAATGGCTGCTCTTACTGTATTCTTGTCTGTTTAACATCTGACGCACTGATATGTCTCTTGCAGCATAGAATTGAGCCAATCCTCCTCTTTTTTTTTTTCCTAATGTACTACTAGTACTACTAGTTGTGGCGTTTGGAAATGAATATCTATACATAGTTCCTTTTTTATAGATGAGATGCGCTTTTTTTTGTCTATTTTTTTCCATGAAATATTTTAAAATTTTAAAACATATGTTTGCTTTAGCTTAGAAACTAAGCTTATTAAACTTATTAAAGAGAGAAACCAGCAGAAATTCATGTGAAGATAGCCATGCAATCGCCTAGATATAATTAACCCATCAGCTACATTCTCACTTTAACAGCCAGCAAAGGGTTTGCCTCATAATTGAATAAAAATTGGATCAAGTCACTTCTGGGTTGGCTTGTGCCTCCTTGGTATGCAGAAAGCTGACACAGGGTGGGCCACGCTCTGTATTTATTTAGTTTGTGCTCATGTAGAGACGGCACACTTGGGGAGATGTTTGCTGCAGACTTGACTGAAAGGAGCTTAAGTGTTGTAAGATGTGAGCAGTGTCTGT
The DNA here is from genome assembly GCA_037177335.1 of Kiunga ballochi. NCBI lineage: Eukaryota > Metazoa > Chordata > Actinopteri > Atheriniformes > Pseudomugilidae > Kiunga > Kiunga ballochi. Next base: position 1,974,642 of record JBAMIG010000016.1, on the reverse strand, counting down.
TAATGAGATTAGACCAGCATTCAGGCCAATGCAGAATGAAATTCAGAAAGCAAGTCTGATTTGGGTCTAATGGCACAGTTCTGTGTCCTAAGCCGCTAGGTAGTATTTAGTGTGCGACTTGTTTTGTTTGTCTTGTGATGAATGAGCCAAACATTTATAGCATGTAGAGATTACAGGACTGCAAGTAATACCTGATTTTAACTTTCTTTGTACTTGACGTGTACAGCAAGATGTCCTGTTTTAATGCAGCGTGCTTCCTCAGTACATTTAAGTGTCTCTGTACTATGACTAAATGTGCAAGAATTGACTATCACCATTTTTTTACTGAATGATTACTTATCTTTGCTCGTGTATACTCTCAAATGCATCCCCTGAGTGTTAGTGAAAAGAGACTGGGATAAAAATGTCATCATGCCCAGTTTTATTCAAGGATACACTTGTCTTTTCTGAGCTGCACCGCAAGGCTTCAGAGCATGCACATAAATTCCTGTTGCACGTTGTCCGCATTACATTTCCTCACCATTTGCAGACGTTCGAGTTGTTTGTTTTTATTATTACCAAATGAAAATAAATTCATTTTGTTTAATCAGAAATAATCTGGATTCTACTGAAATAGTTTGTCTACTTTTACTCTGAACTGTGGTGTTCTGTTGCAGAAAGCACCTGAAAGCTAAAAGCAAAGCACAGGCAGGTTTTTATTTAACATCTAAGTGAATGTAGTCGTTTTCATGTACATAACCTGCTTACCAGCTTCTCCTTTAATGTCTTGTCAAATTTGTTGTCTTGTATTTCAGGAATTAGAAGGCTTTTGCATGAAAGTTTATCAAATTGCAAGATATTGACTTTCCTCCCAATTCTACAAAGATGGATGTGCTTACAACTACATCAGTCTTTTTTTAAGCACACTCTATTCTTAAACTGTTTAACAAATAAACCATTCATGTTAAGTTGAATTAAAACATTTTTTTGGGGGTGACTTTTTATAATGACAGTAATCTATAATAGTGTCATGTGACAGTAACATGGTAACTGGTGTGCTTGTATGCCACCTGACCAAGTATAAAGCGTGTTCTCTGATGATTTTCTTCAAGTCAGCAGCAACATTTAGCTTTTTTATGCTGCTCTTGTAGTTTTTTACGATCTGGGACTGATGAGATTTGTGTGAAAGATTTTGCAGGTTTGTTGGAAACATCTATCAAGAACTATCAAAGCTTTACTGTCCACTCATCAGGTTTTTATTTCTTCTTCTCTGTCTTCATGTCAAGCTGAGGATGATGGTCTGTGGGAGAACGGCCTTTCCTACGAGTGTCGGACTCTGCTGTTCAAAGCTATCCACAACCTGCTGGAGCGATGTCTCATGAATCGCAGCTTTGTTCGCGTAGGCAAGTGGTTTGTGAAGCCCTACGAGAAAGATGAGAAACCTGTCAACAAGAGGTACGCTGACATTTCTTGTTCTTTGCAGTTCTTTTTTTTTTTTTTTCTTACATGTGGCAAGAAAATCCACCCGCACTGTGGAAATCCATATCTACTGTGATTAAAGCCTGGCACTGAGCAGTTTCCCATCAGATACAGAAGGTTATATTTAAATGTCTTGTTGTCTTTTGCATTTAAGCCAATACTGATACATAATCCATTCATGTTCTCTCTGCCCACTTTACTGATCTGTATATATTCAACTGACTGCTTTTAGCTGACTGTTTAGGCAGATATTGTGTTATAAATTTATTTTTTTTTAAAAACTGCGCGACCCTACAGCTGTTTCTTTTTTTTTTTTTTGAACATGTAGTAATGGTGGTTTATAAATTAATTGCAAAATTGGCTGCCATGAGAAATAATATTGCGTTATGTAAATACCAGTGAGTGTGACTTATTTACTGACTTCCTTAGGATGAACTAGCATCTCTAATACAAACAGAGACTGGTGTAATGCACATGGTATTTTAGGAAAAAATTAATCTGTATTGCTGTACTCATTGGAAGTAAAAAATCTGCATTAGATTTAACATTAATCCCTTAAAATGTATGAAATTGACTTTTTTTGTGTTTAAGAATGGAGAAAATATAAATTTATTCCCCCTTTTATATTCTCTTTGGGCACATTTTTTATTGGTTTAATTTTCTTTTATTCTCTTTTTTACTTTTTAAAAAAAAAATCTAATTCCTCACACTATTTGCTGTGGGTCGGCCAAATAAGGTCGTGGACTTCCAGTTAATCAAATTTGTGAATCTAATATGTTGACATTTATAGTAAACTTACCAATAAAATGTTTCTCTGCCAGGAGATTAGCGTATCGCTGCTATCAAGCTACAAACATGGCGGAACAGGTTAGCATTGAACTTCCTGTGACCTGGAGGGGGCGGGGCTTAACATGCCTCATTCACACCTAAAGACATGGCACCAAAATGAGTCACTCTGAAGACGCAGCTCAGAACAGGGTTATAAGGTGTGTGTGGAGCGAGAATAAGCAGGAATTCAGACCAAAGCATTGTGGTTCTACTTTATACACACAATAAATTATTGATTTACATGTTAAAAGGAAGGATTTAAAAGCATCAAATATCTCCTTTAATCATTCTGTTAGAGCAGTTGCATTTACTCATTTACACTGATTGCTTTTCTGTTAATAATGATGCTTGTTTATCATTTTCACAAAATTTAAACAGATGGTCACAACATGTCGTATCACCAGAGCACCTCATAGTAGTCACGACACGCATGGTAGGACGTGACAAAAATGAGGGAAAGACACACTGGTATAGCAAAACTATATTTATTAAAGAAAATGAATAATCATGCATACTGCTTGTAAAAATGAACGGGCAGTGTTGTGGTTCCAAGTCAGTGTCTAAATAAACCAAGCTTCAGAGGGTAAAGAGAGGTTGGAGGCCTGAGCCTTTATGGCCAGGTGCGTTTCTAATGAAAGCTCAGGCCTCCAATGGTACATCTACCTCAACAGCATATAAGTTAATAAGGCAAGGCTAGGGTCGTCACAGTAGCAAGGCAAGAACAGAGGTTGTAAAACATATCTCTTAACATGTTTAGGATCAGTACAGGCGTTATGTTGAGCTTTTTTCCCATTGCAAAAAAAAAAAGGCATTTTATTTTTGCAAACCCCACAATATCTTTTTAGTTTTACCTAGGATGATCTTTGTCATCTCTTTAAAAAAAAGAAACAATCCATTTGAAATGACTTCAGTCTTAAATTTGCTATTGCAGCAACTTTCCAGCTGAAATGCAATCCGATTATTTACAGAGAAATGAAATAAAAATATCAAAGACCTCAATTATAAGATTAACACAAGCTATAAAAGTAAGTTAAATGTAAGCTCTGTTCATTTAGTTCCATATATCTGCAAAGCAATGACTGTATTATGGTTCAGTATTGTAGGTGAATCCATGTAAGCTCAAATGAAGCTATTACATGTTTAATGTTGGGATTTATTGAAATTCCTCTGAAAAGCTCATTTTATGTGAAATGAGCCATTCTGTGCGTATCAATCTGTTCATGTAATTACAGCACTTAAACTTGTGCCGTGTGTAAAATGAGCGTCCTGAATGTCGATTGTGGTACAGCTACCATAACTAAATGTTAGATAAGCACCATGCTTATACAGACAGAATGGGGTTTATTATTATGATTTTAGAATAAATATAAACATATGCTGGCACCGTGCTGTCACTGGAAACATAAAATGTGCCATTTAATAAGCCGGGATAGCCTGTTTGATAAATATTGTTCTGTGACATCGACTGACAGTTTATTGAGATCAGTATGGTAATGATGTAAAGACTTCATGCAGCTGTAAAATGATGCTTAAATGTTAATCTCAGTTTGAATCAGAAGAATATTTTACCTTTTTTTCCCAGAAACTGTTGGAGAAATTACAATATAAATACTAGCAATTTGTCTTTATTTGAAAATTAAACGAGACTGTTTACATATAAATATTATTTAATGGCTGCCAAAATGTTCTCATGTTCCTCTACTTGTTTCAGATAAAATAATGTGCAAATAAAATGTTGCTGCATTTAATTTATGTATCAAAAGCCAGTGGAGGAATCCTTATGCATCGATTGTTTTTAGCTTAACTTGTTTGAAAGCTTATTTGGATGAAAAAACATTGTTGCTTTATTACAACTAGAAAGAGGTGTTTTGTGATGCAATCATCAGGCATGTCTCCATTCATTGAATCATACTGCTAGCTGGGACTGTTCTAATCATTTTATCAATCTTAAAGATATCAATGACAATTGCTGACTGCTGTTGATGAATGTTTTTGCTTATCTGTTGAATTTTAGATGCTTTTGTAGTAAATTTTACTATTTGATGTAGAATTTTACTCTTCGTGTAGAGTCTAGCACGCTCAACTGGCCGGTGTGGTTGGTGCCAGACTGAGCACCAAATGGATCAGTATTGGCATTGTAACATTAAGTTAGCAAAACCCAGAAAAAGTAGAGGACGAGGCCCATCTTGTTGCGGCACAGGTCTCCTGAATGAATGCTCCCTCAACCTAGACCCAAGAGGTGGCGAAGAGCATGCAGGCTTGCTGGAGACCTTCTGAACTGTAAGCTAAAGCAATTGTACCAACAATCCAGTGAAATAGCTGCTGTTTGGACTCCTGTTTCCCCAGAGGAGCCTTAGTCCATGATGCTAATGGCTGGTATGTCCACCTAAAGGTTCTGGGGCCTCATTTATAAAGCTTGCTTACGTACTAAACGGGCCAGATTATTGCACAAGTAGTTTACTAAGAAAAGTTTGTGATTTATGAAAATAAACTTGACAGAGGACAAATGCGTACCTCTACAGTGAGTTATGTCTGGATAGGTATCGGTTCTTAGGTTGTTTGGGGTTTTGCTACTGGAAGGATTGCTACTTGAGTTAGCTAACTGCAAAGTGCTTTGCTATCCTGGGGAGTTAGCTACTCACACAGCTGTTATGCAACAGGCCAGCAGGAGGAATTTTCTCTCTTTGAAACACTACCAGCCAAGAATAAAACACCCCACAACTTAATTTGCACACAAGTCTGTGGACAGTTAAAGTCCTGAGAGAGACAGCTGGATGAGAAAGATGGGTAGGAACTTCTACTCATAGTGGAAAGAGGTTTATGAATGACTTACCTGCGTGGTGCCAGTCCCATTTTATATGGGAAGAGTTTCTTCTGTCCCTGGCACTGACAGACCTCTCCCAGCCAATCCTGGTTGGAAGAGTGTAATAAGTGCCTCTGATGAGGTCACGCCCAGAGCGTTCCCATAGTGAGACATGAAACGAATGCTATGAAAGAGAACAAAACAATGGTATTCTCCTCTGCTTCGGAAATCACAGACCACCCTCTGTCTGGTTCTCTCCCTCGCTCTCCTCTCTCTTACCCCGCCCTTCCCTCCATCCCCCTCTGCTGTCACAGAGCAGACTGGGCAGGTTATAAATAGTGGTGCAACCACCCTGAATCTGTTGTCGTCAAGGATGTTTTTCCCTCTCTCCACTCGTGTGATCTGCTGTGCCACAGCCATGCAGGGATTTTAACAATCAAAACAATGCAAAAATGCACCTTTTGTCCATCTGTATGTCATTTATGGTTCAAGTAATGGTGCTATTTAATATTTTTTAAACAAATAATGATGATCATCCATGCCAAGAAAGCATTTTTGGTGTAGTTGGTTGAGGAAGTGCATGTTGAGACCTGGTGTTGGTGGATGTATGGATTTAACACTGGACTTTCCTCCTCAGCTCATGTAGAAGCAGTTATTTCCTGTGTAATTTGTCATTACCTTAAAAATGACATGCTAACTGTGCTTGAAGCTTTATCAGCAGAAGTTGTTCCTCCATCTTTGGGTTTCTGCAGCAGAATTAGCAGTTCATAAATTTTGTGTACTAACTCATCGGCTACCAAAGACATGTTTTGGCATCTTTGTAAATCTAAACATTTCCTTCAGAAGATGCCAAAAGACACTTTTTGCATTTTTGCTGTTTCTGTATACAGAACGGCGGTTTATCGGTGCACTCTCAGGGTCTATTACGGGCAACAAATTGTGAATACGCGCCCCACAAAGACGTTCCTCCATGTCTGCCGTTCCTGAACTGGTCTGAAAGATGAGCCAAAATCCTACTCCAAAACACCGGCAGCACATGGCTTTGCTACAGCAGTGGCTGGCAGTTAATGGATTAAAATACCTTAGCAGGGGGGACTTATTCCACCTCTCATTGCAAAACACCTTTTCCTGCCTTTTTAGTCAGTTTTGGCGGCATTTGTCCCTTCTGGAGCACGGTGGGAAAAAGTTCTGATAGTCCTCTTTGCCATCATTGATGATGTTTGTTCGGTGAACCCGAGTGGCAACTCGTGAAACCTACAGTTTAAACTGAAGCAATGCAGAAATGCAAAGTCCACAGCAGAAACAAACAACTGCTTACCCCATCCCATTTTCACACGTTGGCTTTCTTCTTCTTTGGTGTTTGTCTCCTTCCTTTTATTGAAGTTCATTTCAGTTTACAAACCACCTACTGGGCTCAATGGGGAAGCAGATGGTTTTTAGGATGGTAATGATTTAAATAAATCATGAAAAAATAATAAGGTGATAAATTAACACTCACGCTTTCACAATTTAATTGAAATATGCAACTTTTTAGTTGAAGTCTGAAGATCTGCATTGACTCTGCTTCTCACAGTTTTCTTTCCCTTTCACACTGAACCAACCTGACGTTAGCAATTTAATTAGTCAGTGCTGATTTAGCTTTCATTGACTAGTAGGTCAGAGCCTGTTTAGATTAGCATTATTCATCATACCACAAGTACATTTGGTTTTAAAGGATAATATTGTTTGTACGTTTCTCCAGGAAGCACTCGTTATTGTTTTTGAGAGAATTTTTTCTATTTAGATTTTTTTCTTCATGCATAACTTTGTGGCCATTGATATGCATCAAACCTGGGATTCCAATACAGTTATCAGACAATTTCAACATGCAACTTACAGTATTTAATCTGAATTGCACAGCCAAATACTTGCTGATAGCTGCAGCCCTAAGATATTTTTTTTAATATGTCTTAAACAACATCCAAAGTTTCCAGTTGGTGAAGGCTGTAGTAAGCCGAGTGCTCATAACCTCACCCAGACCCAGCCTGTACTGAAATACTTACATCATCCCTCCAACCACCCCTTCCCTGGTAATCATTTAAACTATATAAATGGTGAACGGCAAACAAAATGAAAGTATTAAAAAATAAATTTAAAGTGCACCTATGCTGGTTTGTTTTTCATAGCAAGCTGTTATAATGAAACTACACAACAAAACCAAAAATCCCCTTTTTTGATTTGTTACAAAAACATTAAAAGATGACCAGAAATTTATATTAACACCATTTTAACACACAAACTTTCAAATAAATTTATGTAAACGAAATTATGTCCCTGTACATACTGAGCGCTGTACATGCCCACCGTGCCAGACAATAAACTATACATAATTATTATTTATGTCTTCTTTTTATATTCTGCTGTTTACAGCTCATACACTGTTGCAACAAAGCAATTACCCCACTAAGGGACAAATAAAGGTTTTCTTTTTCTTTTTGTACATGAAGTATTTTATTTATGACTGTACATTTTGTGCGTTGCTACAGTTTGCACTAATTTCTTTGTCTGTAGGAGAGGCTGCTCTAAGTTCTGCTGTTTGTTTCCTGTGAGCCTTCCTGTGCTAAGTAGACTGCCTTCAGGAGACAGAGACAGAGTGGGAGAGAACACAAGGCAAAGAGGGAGCAAAGGAGCAAGCAAGGGAGAGCTCCTTTTGGTTGTCATGGCAGCAGGGAAATGCACCCTGGGATCGTGTGTTTCCAAGGTGAAGCAGGATGCTCATGGTCTATTGGTCAGCTTTGGCAGACCAACTCGTTGACTTACTCCTAATTGGCTGCATTAGTGAAATTCAGAGCAACATTAAATCCTGCCTGCTTTGATGTTCCAGTTTGATCAGGACAGAAAGGGATAAAAGTGTTTTATCTGCTTGGCGAGCGTTGTGTAGTTAAAGCAGCGTTTATAAAGATCTATAATGAATTCCAACTGCTCTGCAATCAGGGGAGCCTGAGATTGCTGCTCAAGTATATTTAAATAAATGCGTATTTTGTTATTTTGTATATTAACACATTTAATCTGCTATAAAATATGACCGTGGGTGACTGATAATAAATGACTACTCATGGTTTCAAATATGTCCGAGTAATTGTGTGCAGATGTTTGCATTTTCCTCTAATACAAAGGGCTATGCCAGTGTGTTTGTCCTCACTGTTGTTTTGGAGCAGTGTTGGGAGGTGAGTGTGTGAGCTCTGGTGGCTGAAGGAAGCAGAGAGCAGCACTCTGATAAGTAGGACAGTGCAGGATAAAGGGCCACTGCCTCCAGTCTGGGCCTAAAGTGCTAAATTTATCCCACCCCCTGCTCCCAGCACAACACAAACACACAGGGAGACAGGCACACAAACATGCTTGTCAACAATTGGCATGCAAAGCCAGTCCACATTGAAGGCAATCAGAGCTGGCACACAAGTTTCTATTAGAGCGACTGGTGTTGGGCATGAGAACAGCAGTCAGGAGAAACTCCCTACATAACATGCAAACAGACTAGTCAAACTCGTATAGACATACAGGACAGCTCAACACCTCTCCCAAATACCCTGCCCCCCCAACACTCACACCCCTACCCATTGCCCTTGCTTATACCTCATCCGTCTCTAGCAACATGAACTCTATAGAGACTGGGCTGCAGGACCATGTGACCTGGCACTCTGGATATATCATGTTTCTGGAGAGATCCTGTCCAAAAGATAAATATGGCTCTTAAAGGAAAAACATGGTATGGGTTTGTGGATTTTTATTGCCGCATCAGTGAACCAAGCCAATTTTTTTTTATTTTGTTTTTCTTGTTTCTGTTGAAATTACAAGGAAATTTCATATAAACACTGATTATAGAAGCTCGCAGAATTCTATTTTTGCCTACATATCTAAATCCAAACAGAAGCCTAGCATTTATTATTCGCTTTGAATACATTTGTTCAAATGTTTATATGATAAGCTGCTGCCTTAGAAAAGCAAGCGACTGTCTTGTGGTGAAGGAACAAGATGTACTCCCTTATGGCACCGTGTGCCCATTTAGAGCGAAGCAACAAAACTTGTCGCACCTTGTGAGATTATTCAGTAATTTCCGCTCATGATTGCCTTCCTTATTTGCTCTAATGCCAGTTAGAGACCCTGGGAGAACAAAGGAATAATCTCCTATTACCAAATTTAATTGGCGTTATTGTTTTTTTTATGTATTGCAGCTTTAAGGAAATCCATTTTGATGACAGCAGTGAAATGCAAGGGGTACAGGCAGGGACAAATTTCCTTCATTGATGAGGGAATCCTGTGTCCTGATGTTTCCTCTGCCCAGCCCATGCTTTTTTCCCGCTGTGCCATGCATTCCTCCCATTCCTCCCATCTTCCCATGTGACCAGAGGCTGTGGCAGAACGGAGGGGCATGCGAAGGTCCAAAGCAGTCGTCATAGTTAATCTGTCAGGCGTCACTCCCTCCTTGTCATTCCCTCCCTTCCTCTATGCCCTTTTCTAAGAAACAGCAATTTCTCTGGTGGCGTGTTTTAATCCAGAGGTTCAGACAGATGGTTGTATTTAAAGCTAATCTCTTGTGTTTCTATTTCTCTTCTTTTTTTTTTTTTTTTTGGCTATTCACTTTAATGCTGTTCAGTGCTGCAAAATGTCTAAAGAACATATTAAACCCACTTTTAAAGTACAAAAGTCTAAGGTTTTTAGCAGTTTAATCTGATTAACAACTTTAATTAAATGAACCCTCGGTAAGAAAAAGTGACAGTAGAGGAGAAAGTTGTCTTTTCTAGAGGTGTGGAAATCATCATTTCAGTACTTCAATGATGTAAAGTATAATAAAGATATAACGGTTACACTGCCATTGTTTGCATTTGGATTTCTGTGTGCAAGGTCTCAAAGCTGCTTCTAAAAAGGATAATATAATTTGATAGTATTAGTATAATGGTAGTACAACACTACATTAGACAGTAGGCCCAGCCTTTCTGGGTTAATGTAAAAACCCACCTTTAATCCAGGATAAGACTGACTAATTGCCCGTGGCTCTTTAATAATGAACCTTTCACTACAGCTACACGACTCGTATTAAGTCATAAGAAATCATCCTCTGAATCATTAGACAGAATTTAAATAATGTTTTATTTTACACACTATCCTTTGTTTTCTGTTTGCATTTCTATGTGACCATGTTTTAGATGACATGTTTTGAGTATTCCTCACACCACAGTGCGATACAGACACTGTCACATCATTAGATTGTGCTTTTGTGACCATAATAATACGTTTAAACAGTGAAAATATGATAATAGAAATATTTTTTCTTAGCAGCAGAGGTGATTGTGGCTTGTTGGGTGATGGCAGGTGCATGAGTGGAGCCCTGGTGTGCATGCTCATGTGGGCTGGTGTCAGGGTTATGTCACAATTATCCAGATTCAGCTCCTGCTGTAGCTCTATGCAGCTCTGATGCACTCGCGGTGGATCGGATTTCTCCTCTTTTTATGGACATGCTATTCTATCTCATCCTATTTCTCATTCCCTTCCAAGTTTAAGCTGACGTATATAAAGAACCTCATCCTCTTCCTCATTTGTGGCAGAGAGAAATCAATTTAAAGTAATAGAGCTCTGCATGTGTGAAAGTGCTGGGCTCAAGCGTTTTTAGTTGAGTGTTTTCCCAGCGTTCAGGCTCCTGTACAAACCATGCGTTAGAGCTTTGGCTGGTATGTGTCTCCACGCCTTGTGTGTGTGTTTTTTTTTTGTGGGTTTGTTACATATTGGCAGGAGACTGTGCTGTTGTTTCCCGGTGGTCAGGTGGCTAGACAGTAGGGAGGATTATATAATTCTGGAAACATGTACCGACACCCTCCCCTTTCTTTTATTTTTCTTTTTTCTTTCTTTTTTACACAAACACATAAAGGTAGTCAAAATTAAATATTTTCCTCGGTTGTGTCGGTGATGTAGAGACTTCTGGAAACTATACAGTGTTGCTGCTGTTCTGGAAAAGTCTCCATCTTGCTCCATTCAAAAATGGCTTTTAAAATAGATTTTAATAGGAAGTCTCATTCACGTCGCCATTGTTTGGCTACAGGGATTCCCACAATCATATTGCGTGTTATTAACTGCAAGTTAAATTTCCAGAAACATGTTCTGTTATTGTCCTGCCAACACACCCTGTCACTGCAGCAGTATGTGACCAGTCAGAACATGTCTCCATGCCACAGATTATGATAATAAGATGCCACAAAAGCAGAAGCTTTAGGTACATGGTAGATTAGAGGTAACTTGTAAAGAGAAAATAAAAAGGCCAGTAGCAGGAGGAAGGCACACTTGTTGTATGAATGTCTACATAAGCTAAACGGAAGGTCAGCTCTTAGTGTGGCCAGCCAAGCCCAGCAAGTATCTGTGGAATGTCACAGCTTTGCAGCACTTTCCTTTTCTCCCGTCTCAGCCCGCATTATGGCCTGCAACCATCTTTCAATTTTCAATTACCTTAGAAACCGTGCATACAAGATGTTGGCAAAGGCGTTTGTCAAGCCTAAACAGAAAAGCACATTGCTCAGAAGCTAATGGCTCCTAAGAATCATGCCATCTTTTTACTGCCTCAACAGTTTTATGTTTTGTCTTCAGACACAGAGATCAGAGCATTGCTACAGGGCTTTGATGCTACCACATAATAAGCTTTAGATGAAAGCAAACAATAAAGACGACCAAAACATGTCACGCTGGGGTGCAGTTTAGTCCGTAAACAGGCTCAAAAGACGGAATTAACTGTTTGAAAAAATAAAAGAAACGTTTTTAAACTCCAGTAGAAAAATTCAGTGAAAGGTTTGATAATCGAAATTTGATTATAATTTTTTTTTTTCTTTACAAGTTATGAGTGAACGTAGATACCATCCCAGTTTAACATGGTAATTGTTAATCATTGCATATGGGAAACCAACAATTCCTCTGCTGGCAAGCTTACACACAGATATCAGATTATTGTGTTGCTTACATATTAACAGCCTTATTCAACAATTAATGTAGTTTCTTCCCGCAGTGGCAAATGATCAGTTTGTTACACAGGAAATGCTTGTTGCATGAAAAAACAGATTAGATTAGATTTGTGCAAATGAGCTAAAATCATAGATGATTGAATATTGATGTCCACAGTTTGAACTGCAGTTAAGACATGCTTTACAGTGATAAACTATTTATTTATAAACAAAATACTAATTTAGCTTGATTTGTATTGCACCACTTCACTACTACATCCTCTCAGGGCACTTTACAGACACATCAATTTTATATTAAATGGCCGAGCTCAAAGGAACCAAAAAAATCACATGGATAAGTTGCTGATTGACAATTTCTGAAGGTTTGTTGTCAGATTTGAGGTTAATGTTTTGAATGTTTTCAAGAATGTGCATGAAGAGTCTTTGATAGCAGGGTTTCATGAAGAAATCTGTTATGATACATTTATGGTTGTAAACAAAGCCAATAACTACATTTTTTAGATATCTAAATATGTATCCAATCACATGCTTTAGGGATTCATTACAGAGAACTTGTGGGAGAGTGAGTCTGTTGAAGCCACTCGAGTTCCTCCCCATCTCCTGCTGTTGCACATGCTGCTGCACAGGTCGCTGATGGTCCCTGGTACCTGACTTCCACGGCATTCCAGCTGGAAACTAAAGCACCTACTTGCTTTCCTTGTGTGCGGCAACTCTTCAAGTCCTTGCTGGATTGTTTTATTACCTCCTTACTGAGCTAAAGGCCACCAGCTATTTGCATCTGAGAGGTGGAGCGGAAAGTTCCTTTGTACAATCAAAGCCAGCAAGGTTGTGAGCATGTAAAACGGGAAAGAGAAGAAGATGAGAGCAGATCAGAGAGCAGGCCCAAACGTTTTCCTGTTAATAAATGAAGACCAGTGGAGAGGGACAGAAAGTGGGAGGACACGAGGTGACAGAAAGAGATGATTAAACAATCTTCTGGTTGCTTTTCTGGCTGCAACTGCAACCCGCTCTCCCTCCTTTTTTTTATCTCAATGTAAAAAAAACCAGGCAGAGGCATGGTAAAATGTAAAGGGACATGTGCCAAATCTAGTTTATTAACATCTTATTCTGACAAGCTGCAACAAAGCTTTTAAAATGCAAAATGTAGAGGTGGAGCTGCAAACGCAACAGAACGACAACCGTCCTGTTTCTATTAGGAAGCATTTATGTGTGTCTATCAGCTGTTACACATGCTGCTGACAGGTTATGTTTCAATTGCATGAAATGCACAGTCTTTGTTGTACTAAACACAGGACTAGGAGTTTGTTTTTTTTGGGGTTTTTTTTTTTTTAAAGTGCAAGCATTTTTTTTTTCTTTGCTGCAGGGAGGATAGCACTCTGAGAATCGGACTCTTGAGGCAGGTTCCATACACTCTAACAGACACAGTGTACCATGAATAAGTGTCCGCAGGGACTTCCTGGAGACCCTTAGGCAGAGCGAGACGTTTTGATGTGAAATGATTTCTGATTTTAATTTGGACTTGAGGCGGAAAGAGATTTTTTTCTTTAGAAGAAAAGGAACCCACTGCGGAGAAAACAAAGTTGCAGCGCAGGGCGATTTCGACATGGTCCCACAAGAGCAACAGCTCTGCAGGTTTTCAATGAATCTCTGCTTCAACACACCTCATCTATTTAGCTTTAAGGTAACAATATATAGTGTAAAACTCATCAAATTGTTTTATGTTGGAGTTTCTTGATACCTTTGCTTGCATCTCACTGTGAGGAGGTCAAGAGGATTTGGTCAAACAGCAGCTACTGTTTGTTTCCTGTTTGCTGTGGACGGTGAAGTTTGTAAGGACTTGAATTGGCTCCGTGCTTTCCGGTCACACACATGGTGAACACTCCTGTACACGTCTGACAGAGCCAACAGGTCGTACTTTGTCACAGCACAAGCTTTTCTAAATCCTGTTCTTTGTGTGATAAACTGTAGTGAACTGTAGTGTGTCACATGCTCTTGTTGACATTGTGGTGCTAATTTAGCCAAGCACCAATCAGCTGTTTGAATTTGAGCCACGCTTTTCTCTGCGAGAATCCTGACATTATGGGTCTTTTCCTCATCTTCTCTGAAATGTAAAAAAAAAAAAAAGGATGTAGAAATAGAGTGTTTTTATACTTGAGTTCACATTTTCATTGTGACAAGCCTGAGAAAGTCTAGATTCTAACAGCTGGGATGTCTGGTAATGTTATTTATTTAGCAGCTGACAGTCAGGAAAAACCCATACAATCCCATTTGTATAGAAAGTGATCTCAATCTGTTATGATACTGTGACAGAAATGAGCTGTACTTCTGCCTACTAAGCCACAGATGGCAGCCATTTACCTCATTCCTGCAAGTACCATGCCAACACAGATGTGACTAAATGAGTAGCTTCAAGGCTTTTTGCATTTAAGAGGAGAATTATGCTTTATATATTTGTTATCTGCAGAATGCACATGATTTTTGTCTCTTTGACAATCTTACATCATTTTCTACCCCTTTTTAATTCTGTGTCTTTAGACAAACACAGGATGTTGTTAATTTAAAAACGAATCTTTATTTTACAAAATAACTCTTTTGCTTCAGCGATCTTTTCTCTCCAAACGTGCCACTAATATTGCTCTTTTTTGCACCTTGCTGTGTGAAAATATTTACCATCCTGCCTGCTGTTTTACTTTTATTCCGATCTCCCTGCTGGTTAGTGACATGTCCCATCTGATTGCTGTAGGGTGTTTAGCACCCCTCCTCTCTCTGCAAGTAGTGTAATTTGCTACCCCAAGACCTGCGACATTGTGATACACCTTCCAAACAAAAGCATTGTGCACAAAGAGCACAACCTCACCAAGCTGCACACAAATCACTTCTCCTCTTCTCTTTGCATTCGTCTTTCCCATCCGGTGACAAACGGTAATTGCTGCCGTTTCCTACGTCGGATATTTAAATGTCCAACATTACTCCTTCGTTTAGAATCAGAGTAGTGTGTGAACAGTATAAGCTTTGATTTGATGCAGGACTGTATGATTTGATGCAGGACTGTATGATTTGATGCAGGACTGTATGATTTGATGCAGGACTGTATGATTTGATGCAGGGCTGTTGCTTGGTGCTCAAAATTCTCCAAATTCAACTGTTGTTTTGCACAAGCCAATTATAAGTTGGTCTTAACTACTTTCACTCTGTTTATCAGTTGAGCTGGATCATATTGAAAGTAGTAGTAGCAGTAATTATCAAATATTTCTGCATTTTCTCACATTTGTAAATTTCAAAAAGCCTCAAAAACAAGCGACCCATAAACTGACAGCATGTTTTGATTGCTGACAGGTCATTTTGTTGCAGGTGTCAAAAACACCCACCAAGTGTAATTTTATCCTATCAAAATGAGTCATTAACATTAATTAGTGGCAGCTGATATGATCTTCAACTGGTTTTATTTTACCCTCCCTCCCCCCAAAAAACACCAGTCACTGCCAGTGAAAGACAAGGTGCTAGCTAAATGTTTTCTTCACTGCTCTTAGCTAATGAGATGGGAGCAGTAGAGCATTGGTGTAATTCGCTGGCCTGGGTGTCAGAACACGGCGCAGCCCAGTTTTCCACATTTATAAAGTAATTATTCTTTATAAATGTGGTTGGCGTCTGCACGGTGGCGTTTGTGCAGGAATGCAGCAATAAAGCATAATAAAAGACAATAAAGAAGGAATGAATTTAGTTAAACTTCTGAGAAACCTAAAAATGAGTCAAGTTCAACACCTTAAAGCTGCATGACTTAAAATATAAAGATGAGAGGTTTAACTTAAGTGGGAAATGCTTTAATATATATCTGTAACTGGATGGTATTTGCTGACAAGCCGTTTCTGAAATGGTGCAGATGGTGAATCTTGACTACATTATTACATGAAAACATTATGCAGAGGGAGTTGTTTAGAGAGCTGCATCCACACAGAAGATGTAAACGTTATGAGCTGACAGGACTACATGAATATAAACACAATGCACGAATGGATTTATCTGCGTTACCAACTGCAGGGAAGCTAATGCTGCCTTCTGATGAAGGTAGGATAAAAGCTTTGACCAAGTCAAACATACTTAATTTACTTAAGTGTAAAAGGAAATGGTTGATTAACCCTAAAAAACATGTGAATGTTTGTTGTATACATAGTCTATTGGACTAAAAAATGAGAGCCAAATATTTAATTATCTAATAACGCATCTTAGTAGCCAAAGCTACACTTAGACATTACTGTAACCATGTAAAAGGTTGTGGGGGGTCTGCATCTGCTCGAGCTGACACTGGGTGAAAGGTGGGAAATGAGATCCATTCTAGTCTGTTATGCCATGTAGGTGGTATTATCTTGTTTAAGTCCTCTCTCTTCTCCTTTCCCTCCTCCATCTGCTTCACTCTCCCTCTCTGCTTCTTCACTTTAATCCTCTGCAGAGTAGGTGTGTCAGAGCACCAGATACAGGGAGAGAAGACTGATATTTGCTTAACCAAATCCTCAGGGGGAGGCAGCCCTCTTTGATCCACTTCCAAATTCACTGCGTCCACTCTCATTTGGTCATTTGTCACTTGCCCCGTCTCCTTCATTTTCTGTGTGTTTGAAGCGGTGCACGTTTGCAGTGAGAGGAAAGCCTGCAGACAAAGCTCTGTATTTTGCCCTGCTGCTCTCTCCTTCTTCCTTGCATGTCCTTGCTTTCCTTCTGCAGTTTGTGTTGTTTTTTTTGTTGCATGCTGTTGAGGTCAGACTGGCACAGGCAGGCTTTGTAAGCAGAAGAGCTGTTATGTATGTGTGTGTGTCAGAGAGAGAGAGAGAGAGGGGATGTACTGTTTTGTTGCTGAGCTTATTGGCTTGAATGCCAGGGTTAGTCAGGGCTTGCCCCTTTGTTTTACACACAGCACCACACAGTAAGCAGACAGATGCACAGTTGCAGTCACAAACCACCTGTGAGCATAGCCTTTTTCACTGGTTCCTTTCTGAGTTTTGTGGATAAGCCTGGCCTGGTTAAAATTCAACCCATGATTGTCATCTTTTTGAAGGGATTGAGTATTACACATCACTTCATTACGATCTGCCGTTATATCTGAGTGAAAGATCCAGCTATCAAAACAGTTTGACACAAGTAAAGAAGCACCTTTATATCAGATTAGCTGCCTTTTCGATTACTCCCTGGCAATTTATCTCTGGCTTCATCTTTCTTTTTGGAGCCTATCACATTGATGCAGGATATGACTACTATTCTCTGGTAAAAGAATAAAATGTTATATAGGTATTAAAAAAGGCTTAACTCTCTCTACAATTGTTCTCAGCCATCTATCTGTGAAGAGGAACATGAACTGGGCAATCTGATCTGACTTAGATTTTAAACAAGCAGCAGCCTCCTTTGGAACAAAGTGAAGCTAATGCAAAAGTGCCACAAATAGCAGTTCACCCCTCTTCCACTGGGGGCTTCATAAGAGCAAATCCCCACAGAATCCCATGGTAAAAAGGCCAACTTCACAGCAGATGAAAACGGTGTAAAATAAGTGTGGTTTTTAGCTGGCTAACAGTTAGCCTTAGCTTTAGCTCACCAACCTCCGTTAGCCAGTTAGCTTCCATCTGATCAGAGTTAGCTCAGTTATCTATTCTCTACAGGCAGCTAAGAGTTTTGACACCCACAGAACCGTCTCAGCTCCACATCTTTGCTTATTTTTGTATTTTCTGGGGATGACAATACACTTGATGCTACAACAAGCATCACTTTTTTACTCAGCAGAAACCAACTTGCAGTCTCCCTCCATCTTTTATATACAATCTGTTCTCCACCAAAGTTATCCACTGCATGTCTCATTCTTATTCCTCTCACTTTTTGTTCCTTTTCTTTTTCACAGTGAACATCTATCCTGCGCCTTCACCTTCTTCTTACATGGTGAAAGTAATGTGTGCACCAGTGTGGAGATCAACCAGCACCAGCCCATCTGCCATCTCACAGAGGAGCACCTCACTTTGGCCCAGCAAGCGTCCAGCCCATTTCAAGGTGGGTTGTCATTTCATGCTCAACTGGTTGTTAAATTACAATAACTAGTTTTCTTTTCTTTTTTAGGACAATTTGAAAACCTAGTCTACTAGCTAATAAAGTCTGCTCCATGTGGATAATGTTTAGCAAACAAACAAATTGTACTTGGGATTAAAGAAGTGAACTCTGGTCCTCCTACAAATGCAGGTATTGATCTGCTTCAGGTGAACCAATGCAGGAAGCAGACTACAAAGCAAAGGGTATTGTGGGTTTAATGCAGGGCATTGTGGGTGAACATAACCAAAACACACTGCTGTGTAGGATGATAGGTGTTTGTTTTGTAGGAGTACTGCATAGTGAATGCAAGTTCATAGTGGAAGGATGCTGCAACCCATAAATGAACAGAGTACAATGAGAATAAATGTCATTTTTATGTGGATCTTATCTAGACCAGCAAATTATCCTGATGCAAGCACACTCTGAAAGTATTCAGTGCCGCTTTATTTATTCTGATCAGTAGCTAGATAAACATGGACACTGTCATTATTAATGCGTCACCTGAATCGGGAAATAAACTTTTGATGCAGTTATACTCTGATGCAGAATTTCCATCAAAGGTGGGTCAAACTTCGATCAGGTGTGTGTAAAATTGCATGCTGTCTGATTTCTGTACGAGTAGCTTGTTTTGTGTTTAATTCGATGCTTCAACACTGCGGTGGAATTTTCCATATCAATACAAAACAGATACAAAGTCTTAGACATGTTTGAGTAGAAGCCTCTGATTTAAATGATTAAACATGGACTTGCACACTGTAGGAGTCAAAGTGTCTGACATATTTTAAAAGTATATTTACTTTATTCATTTAGACGGATGGATAGAGATAGATGTAGTGTGGTGTGTGTCTGGTGCTGCTGCTAAGATAATGCACATGTAATCTTCTGTCAGCCTGCCTGTCGTTACAGACTGGCTTGCAGCCAGTTTGAATGGGAGGCAGACATCGCCACTGTAAATGATATTGTAGGGTAATTATAAAAATCTGCTGCTCTAATGATATTCCTTCCCTGGTTTCCTCAAGCCAAAAAAGCACGGACTCCCAAAACTATTGTTTCTTTCCCATTTAGGATGTTAATGTGATTACTGTAATAAACATCTCTGTTGAAGAAAAAAACTGGACATTTTCTTAATTACATTTTGCCATTTCAAATTATTTTGTGTTGCTCTGTCATCTTTTTATTGTTTGTTTCAGAGATGTTTGGCGTCTCATCAAAATATTTTCAGCATTTTCCTTAAAATTTGATTTTTTTTTTTTTTTTTGCCCAATGCAAAGATTGAAAATTTGTAGTTATCTGGCTTTTTATTTATTTTCTTGATTAGACCTTTGATTATCAGCTGTCCTGTATTCATGCAACATGTAGAAATGATAATGTGGGACATTAAATGACAGAAAGCATAAATTTAACAAGCTGTTGGCACAAATGTATGGAAAGTAATTTATTCTTTACTGGCTGCACTTCCTGCTTTTAGATGAGTTGTATTGCCAGTAAAATGTCAATATAGTGGCTCCTTTTCATTGATGCACTTTAATTCAGTTTAAACCCCAAAATGCTCCCACACTGTATACCTGACTGTTTAGCAGTTCTTAATGTGTGGAGCAATGTTGTAAATGTAGTGATACTTATTGGTTTGTGCTTTGGTGTGGTCTCTGTTTCAGCAGAGGCAGTTATGGGCTAATAATAGACCTGGTGTCAAAATGTATTACTAGTAAGAGTTAGAAGTGTGTACATGTTTGAAGGGCTTTCCTACAATATTTCTCTTAATAAGATATGCTCTGTATTCAATGCTGTTTAATTTTTTTTTGTTTGTTATTTTATTTGTTGTTGTTTTTTCAATTTGTTATTATGTGCAAACTTTATTTAATTGAAATATAGAACTGGTACTGCTTATCCTAAATGTTAACACAACATAATGCAATGTGGCATCTCTGCAGCCTGACTAAAAATAATCCACATCATCTTCCAGATGCATGTTTTTATTATGTTTCTGAATGCATCGTTTTTATTTAAAACAATAAAAACTGGTCACATGTCTTGGGATACATTTTTAGATGGGGTGATTTAGCCATCATCTGCCTGCACTCTGCCTCAGAATAATAATAGTGATCACTTCCTCCAATTAGCATAGTGATTTCTGCATAACCAACCCCTTTATTGTCTCTAGAGCCCTCCCAAAGGGAGGTGATGACAACCCTCAGTGAAAGACAAGTGCCTGGACTGAAATAAGAATTGCATTGCGACATATGGATTCCTTTAGGGATGTTAATGGTTTTGGTATTCATTTAGTTTGATCATATTGCTTCCAAATTACCAGCTAATGGACACTTCTTCTTTACATATGTGTGTTGGTTCTATTGTGTAATTTTTCAGTTCTTTATTTAGGTATTTTTCCTGAGATAAACTACTTATAGTTTGAGTACTTTATGGATTATCTTGATATTGATCCGATATGATGCTAAATCCTCATTTTGACAGTGACACCCTCAGGGGCTCGTTGAGAAACCTTCTTGCATTTGGTTATATGTTGAGTGACGCAGTGAGTGAGAATGACGCAGACATGTGTCAGTTTAATGAGTACGGGGTGTACGATTAGCGCATGTAGCTTTGTCTGCAAGCAGGTGTGTGTTTTCTCTGCCGCAGTGTATCTCCTCCTGGCTAACCAAGCATGGCGCTGAGGAAAAGCTGACTTCCACCCCCTTTCGTCCATTCATCTCCTCCTCCTCTCCTCCCTCTCTCTCTGCTTTACTCACCTCTGCCAAGCTTGGTTTGCTGTGCGGCGGAGCGCTCCGGCACGCAGACCTCTCCAGGATGTGACCTCATAAAAGGGCACAGAGTGAATGTAATGAACTCTCAGCCCATTACACTGATCTGAGCACATTTGACATGTCTTGAGGGAGCCAGAGAGAGACTCGTGGCTAGAGAAAGAGAGAGGGGCAGAAAGGAGGGTGGGAGGCGGTGGGGTGGAGTAGTGAAAAAGGTAAACCATTTCCATAATTGTGCTGAATTGGATCTCTGTTCCACAACTGGCCTTGGGCTTTTAAGAGTTTTTGCACAGAAGAAATAGTAAAATTGGGATTGGGGGGGGGAGGGAATTTAATCAAGGTTAATTTGATCTGCTATACATGGATGTTATTGTGTACAGCAGCATAAATAACCTTTGTTCTTCCTGTTGTGATAGTCTGCTCTGCCAGTTGTAGTTTTCTTGTCTCGCCTATAAGAGCTATGAGAGCAAGTGTTTTCTGTGGCCACCAGTTTTACAATAAAATTATGTGAATTTGTGGCGATAAATAAAAAAGAAATTAAGGGGAAGGTGGTTTTCGGGAGCTCCAAAGTAATATAACCAGTACGCTACAGCGTAGTATAAACGGTGACTGTTAAACAACGAAGCCAATACGGAGGAGCGGAAACCCACTGCGTTGTTTCCAGTGAATTTCATAATCCTTCACACAAGAAGAGCAGAATCTACATACAGGAGGGCCTGCTGCTTAGTTTCATTACAGTCTTTGTGATTATAAACACAAATTGCACAAAAAGTGTCCTTGTCCTTAAGCCTGATGCAGCTCGCCTTCCCCCCCTTTTCCCTTCTCTTTTGTCCCCTGCCATTTTTCTGTTGTGGCATGTCCTGCGAGGCAGCGTCTGGATCAATACCTGGGAACAGAGGCCATCCAGTCTAGTAATGACATACTACAAAGGCAGAGCATAGAGCGACATTAACAAATGCTCACACTCACACCCACCCAGTCAGTCAGTTTGCTGTACCATTATTACCCCTCTTCACATTCCTCTGTGTACCATACACAGTGAAAGATGAAACATGGTGTATATAAATGCATGCTGCTGGTTGAGACGCTTATGGTTTCTGTACTCACCTGCATGCATTATGCATTTTGCTTAATGGGGCTATCTACATTTGCCGATGGCTGTTGGTCTGTTCTATGAGAAGCACGATTGGCTCTCTCTGACTCGTACATTTGTGAGGTCTAGTGTGTTTGCCAAGGAGCAGCCCTTTTTATAAGCCTGTGTTTATGGGCTTATGGAGACTGCCGCTTTCCAATTATTGGCATAAGAAAAAGGTCAGAGCGCTGCTGATTTAGCTGGAGATGACAGAGGGATGGTGAAAGAAAACATGTAAGATAAAAGAATGGTTAGATGATGAGGATGAGATGAATATGATTCCTGTATGAGTGAGTACAGAAAGGGACACAGTTGGTGGAATAGTTGGGAAGAATGAAAGACAATCCGGTGGATATGGGCCAGAATGGAAAGATGAGAGGGAAGATGGTACAGAAAAGATGGAAAATGAGAAAATTAAAGGTAAAAATGAAAAGATTTGAAAGGAAAGTGAAAATGATGTGGATTTTTTTAAAAACAAGGTTTAACAATGTAGAAAATAGTTAAATAGGAAACAGGTGTAAGAGCAAGAGAAGAAAAGAAAATCCAAGGTAATGAAAAAACTTGTAAAAATAAAAGTGGAGTGAAAGTTAAATGCAGAGGTGGAAGATCTATGATGGAGAATTATCTAGAATAGATGTACTGGATCTTACTAACCTCTTTCTTCTTCCTCACTTTGTTAATTAGTAATCCTGAGTCCATTCGGCCTAAATGGGACGCTGACTGGCCAGTCATTTAAGATGTCAGACCCCCCCACCCAAAAACTGATTGAGGAGTGGAACCAGTTCTATCCCATCAGTCCCAGCGCCAAGGAGGGCATGTCGGAAGACATGGACTGGGAAGATGAATCTTTGGCCTCCGTGGAGGTCCTCGTCGGTGCGTTTCTTTTCTTCTATGAAGTTTTCCAACTCTTTTCTATGTAGAATTGCCTGCATCATGTTTCTGAATGCTGTTTGTGTAGGTGGTGTGCGTATGGTTTACCCAGCCTGCCTGGTGCTGGTACCCCAGTCAGACATCCCCATTGTGGCCCCTGTGGGGTCTTCCCACTGCACTGCCGTCTACTCGGGTGGCCCCCAAGTGCCTGCTTCCCAGCGAGAGCCTGCCATGTCCTTGGTGACCCTCACTCCTCCCACATCACCTGAGGAGGCGCACACAGGTAGTTGTGCAGGTAGTGTGGATTTGTGACTTGAGATTTTCTCTGAACAGTCAGTGAATTGTCAAACCTTATGTTTACATCTCCCTTCATCCTTCCAGTGGACTCTCACTCGACCCAGAAGTGGGTTAAGATGCCTTCATCATCTGATGCATTCAGCATAGACAGAACAAGCCACCACGGAGGAAGGATTCCACGCCGGCTTGCCAGCCAGTTGGTGGAGCATGTCTGGCAAGAGTGCAATATCAACAGAGCCCAGAACAAGTGAGTCAGACACTGCATCTCATACAAGACCCCAGATTCCTGCATGATACCATAAAAGAAAAAAGTCTGAAGACTTTTTTTTATACTATTATAATTCACTCCAAAGAGAACTGATAAAGATGAATATTAAGATCTTTGAATAAGTGGTACTTATGATCTCCCTCCAGCAAATGATTAACTATCATGTGGGCTCCCTATTGCCCACTTTAATCACTCATGTAAGCAGTTGAAGGCTTATTGTGCAGCCAGAAGGTGTGTTTTCTGTGCAGGTGTCAGGTTGAAGCACCAGAAAACAGACATGGATCTGAAATCCACACGTGAAAATAAAAGCTAATGATTTTTAGTTTGAACTGAATGGTCTGGTAGCTAGCTATTCACTCTGAGCAGGATCATGCCTAAATAAAAAAAATAAGAAAGAAATGTGTTTGAAATGTCTTCTGTTTCATTCAGGAAAGCGTTGTTACACGGGTTTTGTTTATGTAGCAATTAGAGGGAAAAAAGCATAATCTCTCACACATTCATCTGGAGTAAAGTTCAGCAGGACTTTGCAATGTAAATTTTTGTTCTTTTATTCTATTTATTAGTTGATTACATAAATATAATCATGTTTATCAGAAAGGGAATTATCTGTGGTTGAAGAGTATTTAATAAAGCGAGAGTTGGTGTTGTATGTCAAGTCTAAAGTGGTGATTTTTATAGAAATGACATTCTTTTAACTCTGTAGTAATATTTATCTACAGTAATGAAGTCATAATAATGCAACATTTAAATGTTGTCTGCATTAAATCTATGTTGATGTCCGTTATGGGTACTAAATTAAAACCTGACTGCAACTGATGTTGAGTAAATGCAGGATAACCATGACAGCTGGTCAATATGGAGCCATATAAAATGCCGGTCAGTGTGCCGATGATGATAATGAAATATTTCAAATTACATCATCCAATGTTTTATATTCTAAAGTGTTAAACCATTGACATATTTTGACATCTTATTTATCAAAACATTGACCCACCACAATTCAAGGATCTGCTTCTTTTTTTTTGTTTTTTTTTTAACTATTTCTTGTGGAAAAGTACTAAAGATTCTTGGTTGAACATGATCGAATGTTTATAATAAGGATGCCTTTTATAAGGCATTACATCCATGTTTCACTTCACTTCTGATACAATTATTTTAAAGTTGTCTTAGTTATTAAAAATGAAACTATTAAGGATTCTGTGGAAGCTTTAATGGTTAGTCAGAACACAAACCATTAAAAATATCTAGTTTTGTCCTGGGCTGTGTTGTATTCTTCAGCATCAGTGAGTCTGACACATTTGGAGCAGGCTGGGATCTGTTACCCCTTGACCAAGCACAGAATGTCAGCTATAGTTAGCTTTTGAATTGTCAGCCAAAATATTATTGCTCCAAGGATAATGATGAAATCAGCTCATCTCCACAAAGCTCTTACCAAATGCCGTCACTGTACTCCATAGACAAATTAGACAAGCTTGCACGCTTTTGATCCAGTTGTTTTAGGATTGATGTTGGATGTAAAAGCAGGCAGGGTTTCCCTTACGTGAAATGCATCGAGGAAGTGTTTGAACTCAAAGGCTGGAATTTGGCTTTTCAATTGTTTTTTTTTTCCCTCCTCAGGCGGAAGTTTCCAGCAGCAACCAACGGTACCTGTGAGGACGAGGTGACGGAGAAAGTGGGAGCGTGGGATTTTGTGGAGCCATCACAAAGATCCTACTGCAGCTGTTCCAGGTGAGTGGCTTTCTACGTGGATGCCCTGAATGTGTAGGTATTGTTCATACATGTGCACGAGAGAGATTTCAATGAGGTTATACAGTCTCCTCAGAGCCTAATGTGCCTCAGTCAGCAAAATATCTGCAGAGTTATGTCCACTCCTAGACTGTGACAACCATATTAGTCTTCCCATCTTTCAATTTATCACTATTTTGGGTAAGAAAGAGCAATGTAGGTCTGGGACCTCTGGTGGACAGAGTGTCCCTCTCATTCTGACATTTTCATACTTATTGATTTAAAATAATAAAAAAAACAACAATCTGAATAACCTCATTGGGTTTGAAGTGGTCATAAAACAGATTCCTTGTCGACAAAAGGAAACAAAGTTGAACCTAAAACCGTTTTGTTTGTTTCCTTTTTAATTTCAGGTTCGTAAATCTTCAAATGACAATAAAAGGAAGAATATTCAGTGAAAGCTAACCACCCCCGCACTTACAATCGAGGCATGCAAGCAATACATTTTACATATTGTTACGCTTTTTGCAAACAACACTTTTGTGGTGGTATTTTAGAGCCAGCAGCAGATATCTGCAAACCACCCTTTTCTAACCCCCTTTGCTAAAAGCCTTTTTTTTTTATTCAACTGATCTTATTCCTTACCAGCTATATGAGCAGACAGCTGTCAAATTCACATAAACACATCTAAACAGCATTAAACAGCCCTCTCCTTTCAGTGATATATTTTTGGAGCAAGTACTATCTGATATTTTCATACCACCATCTATTGACTTTGTACATACTTCTACTGGGAAATCCTCATCTGGGACTGGAATAGCAAACTTGGACTGCAGATTAGGCGAGTCAGCCGGGGCGTTTATTTACTGGAAGCCAAACAGTATTTTGGCAGCGGAGTTATGAGGAGAAAAACATTACAAATTTAATGGCCAATAAATTTTTGTAAATGAAAACTTCATTATGTTTCTGCTTGCGTTGTTGTCCAGCTGTCGGGACATGGAAATAACACTCGTCGTTAAAAAGTCACAGTTTTCTCATAAGCAACATAAACCAACAGCAAACTGAGTGGAGATGCTTTACAAAGGCTGATAAAATAGTGATGCCAGATGGAAATAACACTAAATAAGCCTTTACTTTAACCAATAGAAAGCAATAGAGTGTGGATAAGTCTTTTTTTTTTTTTTTTCTCTAAGAGCTCTTTGTTTTTTCGTTTTAGTTTTTTGAAGTCTTGGAACTTGGATACTTTATTCTTTATTCTTATTCTCCAGCAGGCTGGAAGTCCTGTCTTTTAACAGGACTTCCCAAAAAGAGCATCAAACATCTGCAGCTCATTCAGAACTCTGCAGCTCGAGCTTTAACA
>JBAMIG010000016.1:1925171-1948002 GCA_037177335.1 Kiunga ballochi | reverse complement strand
TCTGTAATGCTTTTATTGTTTCCATGTAAAGCACTTTGAATTGTCCTGTACATGAAAGGTGCTATACAAATAAACTTACCTTGCCTTTGTTCTTAGATTTAATGTAAATAAGAAAACTGCTATACCCTTTATGGATTCAATCTTAGACTATAAGCAATTAGGTTGACATGTGGATGTGGTGCCATTTATTGATTTGTAATCAGTAATGCAGGTGAGACTAATTGAGATGGTCGATGTTTTTAGCAGAGAAGCAGATGTAAAGATTTAGTCAGAGTTTACATAAGCTACAGCGAAGCTCTGCCTCTTTGGGGGTCTGTGATCATTCCATCTCTGCTGCAGTTGTGCTTGGTACCTCATTGTTTGATGACACTTTTTCTCTGCAACTTGTCTTCTGTAGACACAAATCACTAAAGCAGCGAGGAGGTAACACTCCAGGACAACCTCAGTCAGCAGGACAGCCCTCCCAGCCTCCAACCAAGCACAAAACTGGAGGAGAGAAGGCAGAAAAAGGTGAAAAGCAGCAGAAAAGACCCCAGACACCCTTCCATCATCGCAGCCTGACCAGTGATGAAACGTCTATCGAGGCAGAAACGACGGTCGGCCAGCGGCTGGCCATGAGGAGTCAGGATGGAGGAAGATTTCGCTCTTCAGATGTTACATCTATCCCAAAAGCCCCCCAGCTTCACAGTGGGACGATCAACGCAGGGCCTTCAGAGCAGGCCAACTCCCCCCAACCTCCACCACTTAGTCCCCACCCTTGTGAGCGCAGCGACGATTCAGGGGAGGGCATGAAGAACCCTTCAACCCCCAACAGTCAACACTTTTACCAGCCGCCCCCAGAGCCGTGTCTTGTCGGAGTGAAGGGTGGCAGCGAAGAGCACGGAGGGCCAGAATGTCTGAATCAGCATTTCCACACCCATCACCCCCACCCGCATCCTGGAACCTCCACTTACTCTGAG
This sequence comes from Kiunga ballochi, assembly GCA_037177335.1. Classification (NCBI taxonomy): domain Eukaryota; kingdom Metazoa; phylum Chordata; class Actinopteri; order Atheriniformes; family Pseudomugilidae; genus Kiunga; species Kiunga ballochi. The sequence goes on along the minus strand of JBAMIG010000016.1, from coordinate 1,947,043 downwards.
CCTCCTGAGCCCACTGAATATGTGGGTGCAGTCGTCAGCCTAGAGGATGACAGCTCCCACGCACCATGGAGGTTATTTAACCTCCCCCGTAGGAAAGAAATCGAGCTGCCAATGCCGCTGCTGCCTGCAGACAAGCTAAGGGAGGAGGCCTCAGCGTTACAGGACCTGGTGTCGGTCACAGAGTGAGTGCCACCTGCAACAAATCACTATGCAGTGTTCTCTCTTCTTTGATACATGCAGATTAACACTGATATATTAACACTGTAGCTGTTACAGAGTTTAGAAAAGTTTCCTACTCCCTGTTCTTAATGTTTATTCTTCTCTCTTCAACCCCTTCCATCAGTCAGCGAGTGCACAGCACGTTAATCTCTTCATATTATATGTCACCAGTGTGTCGAACCAAGCTCTACTCATGCATTCCTACACATAAACTCTAGTGTCTTTTTTTTTTTTTTTTTTTTTTTAAATAGTTCCCTTCAGGTGTTGTAGTGGAGTTAGATCTGATGAAATGGCTGCTTTGCTTGTTATCATAATAACAAACTTTCACCAAGAGAGAACTCCTAGCAAGAAACAGGAGTGGTTCATTCACTGTGAAGGACAGCTGAGCGACCTGCAGGAAAGCAGGGTGGGTGTGTAGGGGGAATCAACTGGGGTTGTGCAATCCCAAGGGGGCCAGTCACTTGGTTGGCCTTTTCTAGTGAGCTGTAATCCTTCCAGCCACAGCTCTGAATGGCAGCTAATCTCTTGCTCAGGCCACTGCACACCATCACCTTGCATCGGAGCTGGACAAGCATGTCAGGCGGGCAGAAGTGCAGAGAAATAATGGTGCCAGCGAGGGGGAAGGATGACACATAGGTTGGGTCAGTCCGTGTTCTCCTGCCAAGCAGCCTGTCGTCCCCCCCTTCCCCCCTCACTTTCCTCCCCCATCTATCCCTGGTCTGTTACATATGAGTCACAAGTAAGCCATAGGGATATAAGAGATTTTGAAGAGTGATAACGATGCAACAGGTGAGGTGATGCAAGTCTGTTAACAGGCATTGTGGAGGTTGCCATGGTTTCAGAAACATAATTCAGACTCGATGCATTGGTTTTGTGACAGCATCTGTCAAAACTGCAGTTTGGCATTCATGTTACGACAAGGCTAAGATGTTGTGAGTTAGGGTCTGCTTAAACAGAACTAGCATGGAAACAACCCTTTATATTCTTCTCTGTGAATCAGATTTTATTTTACAATAAAATAAACCGTTGCTCTTTAGATAATATATTGTTGAACACAGAACTTGCTTTGACAAGAAAAAATATTGTATGTCGTTTTTCTCACTAACATTTTATTCCCTTCCTTCCAGTATCATGTCTACATTCAAATACCCTCTTAAGGTGTCTGAAGAGCGAGTTCAAATGTATCGAGCCAGGAGGAACCAGTACCTTTCTGCTGCTGTAACGGACGGCGATCACGAGCCGGAAGTGGACCCCTATGCCTTCGAGGACGGAGATGTCAAGTTTACATTCTCAAACAAGAAGGATAAGGGGGGAGGAGAGCGGGAGCCAGGAAAGAAACATAAGGTAAGGCAAGCACGGTGGAGGATTGAGGCATGTTTCTTTGCCTGTTCTAGCTTTATGCTAAATGCTGTTTATTTATTACGCCTTCCTTTCTTTAAAAATGCTCAGATGTTTGATGTGATATGACGTAATAACTGCAATTGTGTCCCATATATCCAATAAATTGTCTAGTAAAATCCAATGAATTGAAAACTACTTGTTTCCATAACAACAAACGGCAGTGCAAGTCTGCAGTTAAACGTAACCTTAGTGTGACTCGCACTTCAAACTGTATCTCCCACAACAAAAGATTTACACCAGCTCTCATTTTAGCTTCCTGCATCTTGGGTTGCTCACTTTTATCTTCATCTTTTGTTGATTCTATGTTGAAAAATGTTTTATGTTTGAACGGCAGTCTTTGATGACAGAAAGCTATTTGGAGCCTATATTATTGTGTTATTGTTGATAGACATAGTTACTGACTTATGTAGAAGTTACAACGTTTTGCTTTTAAAAATGCATTAAACATAAAAAAAATCCATTAAAAGTATTGTTTAGATCTTTTGAGTGGACTTTGTACGGTGGGTCATAAGTTATACATGAATTTATGGGATGCCAAGTTGACTAACTTGTGTGAATTATTTGGTATATTTATGCATCACCACCGATGGTTCCAGTGGCTCTTCATAAACTTGACTTTAATGTGCAACTGGACATCCTGCCAATTCTTTATTTTAACTTCTTAACTCCACCGTTTTAAAATCAGCTACGCACAGGCTGTCCTCGGTTTCTTAACATTACATTTTATTGATTTAAAAATAAAAAAACAGCAACAGTTTGAAAAATAGTTGCCAGGTTTTGTGAGGCGCTTTTTTTTTTTTTTTTTTTGCATTAGGCTGGTACACCCCCCTCACACTTTGCTCCAGGCAAAAGGGGGACAAGAGGACTGCTTTTAAACATCTGGGAGCAGGCAAGGTAGAAAATAGGCCAACAGCATCCTCAGCAAGGCTGCACTAAAAATAACAATGCAACCACTTTCTACATACATCCGCTTTCACTGGCCAAGTCTAACGGAACAGGAAACCTTTTCTGAATCACTTGTTATTTTTGCCTAAAGGAGTGCCAACTAGTTAGCCAGTCCAATTTCCTTTAACTTATGTTTTTTTTTTTTTTTTTTAATTAATTTGATCTGCCCACTTCTTCCTCTTGGCTCTATTCTTCGGTTCTGCTAATGTTTTGTTGCTATTAGCTCAGGAGAAAAGCCATGTTTGTTGATATTTACCCCTACTTCTGAAAGGGAGACCCTGAGTTTCTGTTTTGGCCTTCATGTTTGCAGCAGCTTCACAGAGCCACAAAACCTGAACAGTAAAAAACAGTCGAATATTTCCTTCCAACTCGGTCTGCTGTAGAGCGCTGCAATCTCCTGATTCATGCAGCTGTGTTGGGGTGAGGAAGGGTTTCAGTGGTGGGAGAAGTCTTTTGAGGGGCAGTTTTTTTTTGCCCTTCTACTGTCGTTTGTTTTGCATTTATTTATATATATATATATATATATATATAATGTGTGTGTGTGTATATGTGTATTTAATTCATATACCATAACTTAAACTTAAATGTTTTGAAGCACTTTGACATGAGACATTTTCTTCATCATACTTGTATGTATTACCTTTTACATTGCTGATGCTCTGGGGGAGAATAATTGTTATAAGCCATTTCATTCTTTATTGAAATGGATCATTTTGGAGCATTACAAACATCCGACATTGACCGCTCATTGTATTATTAAACCAGCTTCTCGTGGCTCACTCGAGCAGTGGTCCACTGTGTATCTTACATGAGCATCAAGGAGCAATCAAGCAGTCTTTTAACTGGAGAGCTATTGACTGCACTGCTGATCATGTGACACTTGCTGTAATGGCCACATGATGGGATCATTGCACAGAAGTGCAGTGCCTGCTGAATAATATAAAAAAGAAGAGAGAAATGTTTGTAAACTGTGTGGGAGGAAAGCGGCAATAAGACACTTAAAGGTATTTTTTGCAGGATGATGCACGCTGATGCATTTTCCTTACCAAGGCTGAGATATTGATGAGGGGTTAAGCGTTATTGCTACATATAGATTGTGGCCTTGGTGTGGATGTTGTGCTCTGCTGTGGATTGGGCCTTTAAGGCAGACAGATTAAAGTCTGTGTTACTCAGAAAGCAACCCAGGAGCGTAATGAAATCAATGGTAAGGACATAAAAGTCCCATTCCCCAGCTAGATCTGTTCAGCACACTGTTACACACAAGCCATTGTAGGAGTGCACACACAGGACAGATATTAAAGTCTGGTCAGGACCCTTTAGACACTCCTTGGATCATGATTTTGTTCCGGGCTGCACTAAAAATCCATTTTATCGCAGCAGAAGTCATATTTTTCTAAACGGCTTCATTGCCTTCTTTATGTTTATCAATTTTTGTTACATTTGTTGGGAAAAGCAGTCTGCTGGTTTCATGTGGTGGTTTTTTAATGTACTATTTATTTATCCCTGAATGAGTTTACTTCTTTTTATTTTCCATTTTGGCTTAAATAATGAAGCCAATTTGTGTTGTTGTTTTTCAGTCACAGTTTTGGGCCCAAAAAAGTTAATATACTCAAATTTAGTCTACATCAATGAACATGTACTAGCCAAGCAGTTTACCAGTGTGAAGTGTAAATTAAGATATTTTTAAGATATTAACCTACCTACTATATTTTTCTCCTTTCATAGGGGGAAGATGGAGGAACAGGTTCATCAGATGGTGAGCAGCCTTATTATTTCCCAACTGTTTCCTGTCCAACAATATTTATTTATTTGGATAATTCAAGCCAAGAGAGTAGAAGCAGAATTGGCATTTAGTCATTGTCTCTGTAAAGGACTAGATAACAGATATAACAAAATAAGTTGACAGATGGGGGATTTGTTTGTTGACATTGAGTAGAAATGTTCATTTATGGTCTGAATTCAATATGTCACATAATAAACTAACTATATTTGTTAAATAAGTAACATTTACTCTTGGTTATTTCTAATTCAAAATTTCATGTAACAGATTTGTCATGGCAGAAGGGTTTTAAAATGAAATTGAGAAAGAAATCGGCCTCCTGTTTGATGGAAAATAAATGTGACTTGAGCACATTGTGGGGAGTGAGAATAAACAATCACAGTTCAAAGTAAAATGTTTCAGTTCATTAACTTCTCAAGCAGTCAGAATCTGCTCGGGATAAGATTCTGCACTTCATATCAAGACCATTTCTGCTTTTATCTGTGTGAAGATGCTCAACCTGCAGCTGCCAGCAACCGCATGGCCTCTACTAGTCTCATCTATGAGACAGACCTGGCGGTGTCCATCAACGACCTGGACAACCTTTTCAACTCGGACGAAGATGATCTGGTGGTGAGTGGAGACCTTGGTTCACACTGCAGTGGATATCTCATTACAGAAGGCAGTCTGGGACAGTGTGTGCATGTGTGCAATTGTATTTCCGTTTGTAGTAGTGTGTTTGAGCAGTCTCCTCTCTGCCCTCCATCAACTGGCAACACTCGCTATCCACCACTATTAATCCTACAAGATGTAATTTGTGATACTAACCTGCAGCTCATATGGATGTAAAAGATATGGGAGAGAATTTAGAGTTGTACGAACTCGCTGATGCTTGAAAGCAACGATCAGGTGCTGAAATGTCTCGTTGTCCATCCACAGCCCGGCTCCAGACGACTGGTGAATGGAACAGATGAAAAATTCGGCAGTAAGGAATCAAAGCCATCCACTTTGGAAACTGGATCTTGTATGTATTTCCCCATCTGTCTCGTCTCCTTTCCGTTATCCCTGACTGCCATATATACACACAACGATGGATTCAACCCTGCACGTAAAACTCACTGCTAAATTAGGAATTGCACGAAGATTTGCTGTTGTAAATTCAACAAAATTATTTATTTCACTTAATAAAGTTAGAATTTCATGTCCTCACTTTGCTTTGCCACCTAGTGGTGAACAATATGATTGTAATAAAAATAAAACAATCACTCTTTTGCCCATAAATGTCACCCTAGAGTTTCCTTATGGCTGATGTGGAGTGGTTTCCCACACACTATGTACTGTCAGGAAAGCATAGTATCTTAATTGAGGATCTAAAAGGAATGCAGCTGTTAGGTCAGTTAATGTCTTCAATTATTTCTAAGTCCTTTGCTTTAGGTTATGTTTAACCTTTTAAACGTCTTGCAGTAAAAAGTGGTTTAACAGCAACAGGTTTGCATCCTCTGCTGGGTCTTTTTATCCAACCTGTTCAAGAGAAAACGTATCATTCATATGCAGTCTTCTCCTGTGTACATAAAAGCAGGGTATAAAGAGAACTCCGGCTTTTTATCTGCGTTTCAACCTTGTGACAGAAAAACTTCAACAGCTTTACTGGATTCTGTAAATAGACTTGATGCACGAAGGCAGAAGAAAACCTGTGAAAATGTGTTGCTATGTAAACAATGTATCTATTATGGATGAGATGCCAGTTAAACCTGTCTCTAATAGGTTTATTTCTCTATGAGATGTAGCTGATTGTAACGTCTTGTCATGTATTCAAAGCAAAACAACGTTCACCAGCAGGCAACCTGACAGAATATCATAAAATGTCATCTTACATTGAGTCCTCCACCTTTTTTTTTGTCTCAAGATGTTTGGTAGAATTATTATAAAGAAGCTTTTTTTTTTTTTTTTTTATAAATATAAAAATATATAAATTCATAAAGGCCTTTTTTAATTAAACACCAATAAATGGTCTCTCTTTTCCACTAGGTTCTGCAGACTTGCAGATGTTTCCCACACCTCCCTCGGTGGACTTTACTGGCAACTCACCCATGAATGTGTGCACCAAGGAGTATGGCAGCATTGAGCCCAACGTGGGCATGACCATGCTGGATGGCAGCTCAACTCTGGGAGGCCACTTCAAGATAGAGGTGGAGGAGAGCTTCTGCAGTCCGAAACCATCTGAGATCAAGGTCAGTCTTTGTGCCTCGTCTGTAGAACAAACACTGACCTTATAATTATAACGTCACACTGACATCCATAGAGCGATTTACTACCATAAGCAGAGCATGTCAGGAAAAGAAGTAAGTGATGGGATTATTTAGAGCAGTTTGGATGCTAAAGTAAAGTTACGTTCTGTTTTCATCACATTAAACACTGGCTCTGCTTAAACACACATGAGCAAAACCACTTACTTGTTATTAAATCTTCTCTACACGTAATGGTTTTCATTTCTTCTCTTTGTCACACATAAATAATTTAATTCAAAGGAGATGATTTAATTTGTAAATCCTTCAGGGAGTGCTTTGTCCAACTTGTATAATTATAAGAAATGAGAGATGATAAAAGTAGCATATCCCAATTAATGATTTAGGTTTGTCAGTAAGCTTTCATATATCTCTTAAATATATGTGTGTGTCTCTTACAGGACTTTTCCTTTGTGCACAAGCCAGAGCTGTGTCAGGCATTTGTAGGCTGCTCCATGTTCGCTCCCCTCAAAACGTTACCTAGCCAATGTCTCCCCCCTATTAAAATACCAGAGGACTGCATCTATCGACCAAGCTGGACTATGGGCAGGGAGGTGCTCAACCCTGTGCCTGTGATGACTTTCCTCAGCAAAGACAGGTATGCTGCTGGTTGCATTTTTTTTTTAAAGGTAACTGAGTCAAATTTTAGCTTCTTAGCTTTTAGCTAGTTTGAGACATTCTCTAATTTATGATAATAATTTGAGGAAAAGGTCACTGAGAGGTTTAAATTTAGAAGAAATGCCAGCTGGGTGCTAGGTTGCGTCTGGTGTGTGTGTGTGTGTGTGTGTGTGTGTGTGGGTGTTTGGACAGCTCCATGCTCCCCTTTTAGTCCTCAAACCTACTGTTCTCTCCCTGGACACCTACCTTAGCTGGCAGCTCGATTTCCCATGCATGGCTGCCTCAGGCAGAGCAGAGGAACGAGTGTAAAATGACTTCTTGGTTGAAGATGGGGATTATCACTAGAGTGACTAGATGGGACCCCCACGGCGGCTCCATGCCACCTCGTTGCTCATAGCAGCTTGGTGTCTTAAGTATATCTGTCACTGCTCCTCTTAAATGCACAGCTACACCTCTGCTGCTTCTCATCAAGCCATCTTTTCTCAGCGTGTGGAAAAATCTCAAAACAAACCTTGTTTTTATTGTATTTCCTGGTTTATTTGCACCCTTCAGATCTCAACCTTTTCATCCTAAAATGCATCTTATTTAATGTATACACATTAGAAACTCTACTTTGTGTGTTTTTGAATGGATGTGATTTTGTAAAATGCAAACATGCTATTTTCAATACTACAAACTGGAATCGTATAAACTGCCCTGGAGCAGATGCCAAAGCGTTTCCTCGATATGCTCATGATTGGAAAATGCTTTGGCCTTTAACTCGGTGGGTGAACTGTCAGCTTACAGTTTAATGAACACGCTCAGCCTCAGCTGGAAATGGTGACAGATTTTTTTTGGGTGGCTGTTTTCAGCTTTTGCGTCGTACTCTTGCCAGATGATTGACATTGACGCTATGCATGTCAGGAAATGTGGCAGGTATTAAACTGATTTGATAACTATTATGTGGGCTGATCTTTGCTTTTGAAGTTTTACAACATTGATATACCAAAGTTCCCAAAACCCAGCTATTGTTTCTAAACCTCATAAGCTTTAACACAATATAAACATGTAAATTTGATATTTTTTTTATGATGATTTGATTCCAACTTGGGAATAATTGAATCTTCTTCTACAATAAAACATTCCCGTAGCAGGCTCTAAAGGAGACAACAGAAACCGTGTCAGTAGTAGGATACCTACGTTTGTTGGATCTGGTGTTAATGGGTTATGGGGAATTGTGCAGGGAGGGACAGATGTCTGCACTTAACTGCATTTGGCTATTGTCCAAAGGGGGATTGTAAAAGAGCTTGAAATGTGGTGCCAGTGCTGCCTTTGCATCTTTATCCCACGGTGAACGTGCTTTTGCTGGTTAGAGGCTTGCGCTGGGACTTCCTTCTAATGGGTCCGTGCCAGGAGTCGTTCCCCTCATACAGCGAGGGACATGATGTGCTCACCCTCCCTCTCTGCAGCTCTCCTGCTCTGCCGTATACTCTCTCTCTCCCTACCTCTACACAGTTGCTTGCCAGCTCAGAAATAACCCTTACCTCAGAGGGACGCTTGTTGAAATGTTTATTGAAAGTCTTCCCCCAGTGCTTCATCCTTTCTCTACCCGCTTCTCCCTGTCTTCTGCATTCTTGTTCCCTCATGTGTAAACATGTGCACAGTCAAAGCCCCACTCCACACTCCCTCCGTTGTGAATGTTGTCTTCCTCTGCTGTCATATTACTGGAAGCGTCTTCACAAATTTGGTGAGACAGTTGGAAAAATAGTTTATCATCTGCAAGCGGTGCACTGAGGGGTTTCTCTCCTAGGAAACCTTGGGATAAAACGTTGTGTAGGGACATGTTTGGTTGTATCGCACATGGACTTGTACAGGACATGAGATAAGATTTCTATCCGGATAAAGTCGTTGGAAAACATTGCTTGCTGTGGAAGTAAACTAAATAAAGTCTTGTTTTTTTTCTCGATCATCCACAGTGTTGGCAACACCATGGATCAGGATTACAGCCAGACCTACACCCCTCAAACCCACACTCCCTTTATGTCAAACAGTGCTCCTCCAAGCAACAGCGGTACTGGGATCCTGCCTTCACCTGCCACCCCACGCTTCTCAGCCCCCACACCCCGAACACCTCGTACCCCACGCACGCCTCGCGGCCCCTCGAGCGTCCAAGGCTCACTCAAATACGAGAACTCTGATCTGTACTCTCCAGCCTCCACCCCCTCCACCTGCCGACCGCTAAACTCCGTGGAGCCGGCTACAGTACCCTCCATCCCTGAAGCACACAGCCTCTATGTCACACTCATCCTCTCCGAGTCGGTCATGAACCTCTTCAAAGATTGCAACTTTGACAGCTGCTGCATCTGCGTATGCAACATGAATATCAAAGGAGCTGACGTTGGCGTTTACCTGAGTGACCCCGTCAACGAAGCCCAGGAGCCCTGTAGCTGTGGCTTCAGCGCCGTGGTCAACCGACGGTATGGAAACGGCTCTGGCCTCTTCCTGGAGGACGAGCTGGACATCATCGGCCGTGGCTCGGACGTCAGCAGGGAGGCAGAAAAGCGCTTTGAGGAGCTGCGGCTCTCCTCGCTGGAGAGAACCGGGGTTGGAAGAGGGGACCGCGTTCCAGATGAGTTGATTCTGCTCATGCAGGAGCAGTGCACCAACCCCTTTTCCCCCATTTCCGTCGCGGATCAAGACATGGTGACACGGGGGCCAAATGGGGCCTCTGTATCCCCTTGTGTGAGGGTAGAGGAGAGGGACTTCCACAGCGACTGCTACATGGCTTTGGAGCATGGCAGACAGTTCATGGACAACATGTCGGGTGGCAAGGTGGATGAGGCGCTGGTGAAGAGCACCTGCCTGCACCACTGGGCCAAACAAAACGGTGAGATTGACCTTTTTGCAGCTGTTAGGGTAAACGTCGTATAAAATCAGGGCTTTTCTCTATTTTTACAGTCAATTTAGTAGTTTTTAGCTGTTTTTTTCAGTATAATTGGTGAAGATGCAGAGGGGATGAGGTACTGGACTCCCCAATGCTGTACAGTTAAACACAGGAAGGAATTACCTGCAAATAGTTGTTTTTCAGCACATATGAACTAAATAACAAAATGACTTGAAGACATTTAAGCAAATAACTTATTAAATTCTAGTTTTTCCTGGATTTACTTCCAGAAATTGTCAGCACATTTATACCCCAAATCTTATTTAATATATGGTTCCCACACTCTTCATCCTAAGTTCTCTTTATCCAAAGTAAACTAATTTGTGATGAAGTGATCCCTCAGTGCATTGGGTTTCCTGTGTTTTGATGAGCTTCTCCTTTTACCTTTGTTCCTCAGCAGTGGACGTGAGTGCGCTGTGTTCTCAGGATGTGCTGCGGGTGCTGTTGTCCCTCCAGCCTGTTCTCCAGGACGCGATCCAGAAGAAGAGGACGGTGCGGTCGTGGGGCGTTCAGGGTCCCCTCACGTGGCAGCAGTTTCACAAGATGGCTGGACGGGGCTCTTATGGTAAAGTCTCATAGATGCAGAATCAGTTTCAGACTGTTAAGAATAAAAAAAAATGCTGGAGAAAGTCTCCAAAAGTGAACTGACAGGTTTTTTTTTAATAGTCTCATCTTTGAAATGTGTTTGCGTGGTGTTTGGTAGGTGTCTTGAGTTAGAAAAGATGTCAGATCTGTTGCAGTGTGCTCCCTCTGGTGTTGTCCAGATGTCATATGTGGTGGGAAGTGCTGTCAGATATTTAACTGTGCTTCCACTCTGTGCTCACTCTGTCCTCTCTTTACCCATCACTCCCAAAGGCACAGACGAGTCTCCAGAGCCTCTGCCCATCCCCACCTTCCTGGTGGGATATGAGTATGACTTTGTGGTGCTGTCGCCGTTTGGTCTGCCCTACTGGGAGAAACTCCTGCTGGATCCATTCGGCTCCCAGCGAGACATTGGGTATCTTGTTGTTTGTCCTGACAATGAGTCTCTGCTCAGCGGTGCCAAGAGCTTTTTCCGAGACCTCACCGCTGTCTACGAGGTAGAAAAGAATGGTCTTAGCATTGTTACGTGCTGCTTCTTAGCTTCTGCTTCTTAGAATAGTACATTACATAAAAGATTGTTTTTGTGCTGTAAAATAAATGGCATAAAAATCTTCATGTGTCTTTTCTTTTTTTATAGTCTTGCCGGTTGGGACATCATCGGCCCATTTCTAAGGGCTACCCTGATGGAATAGTTCTCGTAGGGGGCAGTGGCGCAAAGAACCTCATGGATCAGCCAGTCAGTGACTGGTTCCTCAAGGCTGCCAGCGGCAACAGCGACGCCTTCACCAAGCTCAAACTCTATGCACAAGTGTGCCGCCACAACCTCGGTACACGTCTTGTATAATCACATTTATTGCTCTTTACCTGCCGAATATCTGATTCGACACTCGTGCTGGTGCTCGATTTTGGTTAAGCCATCTTTTTGTTTGGTTTTCACCTTCAGCTCCTTTTGGTTTAGTCAGTATATTTGAGTTTTATTATTTAAAAATAAAGACTAGCCAGAAAACCTTGACTCCTTAAAGAGCAGTGCTTCAAAATGCCAAAGAAGTGAGATCAGTGTAGGAGGAGGTTGAAATGAACAGTTTTTGTTAAATACCTCTGCAGCAGAGACTAAATGAGCTGAATGTAGTGTGTTTTTCATTTGCCTGTCCCATTCTTAATATTTTATGCAAGCTCAAATGTGTTGAAGGTAATTCTGAGCCTCAAATTAATTTCCTAATAGAATAAAATCATTCATCTTACAACTTTGTCTTATATCAGGTCTTATTACTATTCAGACAGGCCAAAGTCTTCTGTACTTGTACTGTATTATGAGTTTTGGCCAGGCACAATGTAAACTGAATCTTTTTTTTTTTCTTTTAGCTCCATACCTCTCATCACAGCCGTTAGACGGATCCCTCCTCACACAGCCCAGTCCTCCACCCACATCCAACCAGTCATCCTCCACACAACAGTCTAGCTCCAACTCCAGCACTGTCAGCCAGCAGGGCTCCTCCGTTTCCAGCAACGGCAGCAGTAGCATCAGTGGATCTGGAAACAGCTCAGCATCATCCAACAGCCTTGCAACACCTTCAGGACAGCCTGGCAGCACAATACCATCTGCCAAGCCCAATTCTTTCCCCCCATTTGGCAGCATGAGCAACCAGGGCTCTCAGAGTGGACAGCTGGGACAGCAGGCTGGTACCCAGAATACTGGCACCTCAGGGGACAACTCCAGCACCCAGCCCCAGGGCACAACCGAGCCTCCTGAAAGGTGCTGCAGAAGAAAATGTTACTTTTTGCTTATTATAACACTTTTCTAAAGTAATCATAATATCTCTTCTGTGTTTTCCAGTCACTCTTTCAGCCTAAACACTTGTTAAAAGACTGTGAGCAAAAAAAAACTTTTAAAAAAATGAGGTTTTCTTCTCTTCTCCAGCACTTTGGAACGGGAAAAGGTAGGCGTTCCCACAGACGGGGAGTCCCACGCTGTGACGTATCCACCTGCCATAGTAGTTTACATTGTGGACCCCTTTAGTTACGACGAGGCTGATGGGGGCACAGAGCCAGCCCACTCCAGCGTGTGGACGCTGGGTTTGCTACGCTGTTACCTTGAGATGCTTCAGTTCCTGCCCCCACACATTCGTAATTCCATATCTGTACAGGTAGGCTGACTTGTACATGTTTAAAATCACAGCTGAATTACAGTTTAAAATACTTACCTGCATCTTACTCATGATATTCTTTTTTTTTCCTCTGCAATCTTAGATCGTCCCATGTCAGTACCTGCTCCAGTCAGTACGAGGTGAAGACCGACATATCTACGCTCAGCACCTCAAATCTCTAGCGTTCTCCGTCTTCGCTCAGTGCAGACGGCCACTTCCCACCTCCACCAACGTTAAGTCGCTGACCGGATTTGGACCAGGCTTAGCCATTGACACCGCACTGAAGAGCCCAGAGGTAAACTTGCAGGCCAGCTTTAGCCGTAACACCTTTAATTGCTTAGGTGTGATTTGTTTTCACAGTAGTGGCAGTTGTTTGTATGCTGTTGTACTTCAGCTCTTAGCATTAAAACTCCTCAGTGCTTTGATGGATTCGTAAGCAGAGAGGCACTTGACACTGTGCCCTGGCAGCCTTTTAGTTGCTTATAGCTTTTCAAGAAGACATGGACCTGACCCGGCCTCTGGCCCTGGCTGTACTCAATCTGTCTTCGTAGAGAGAGTTCTTATAGCTAACTATCATCTAAAAGGTGCCTCCTCCTCCTCCTCAGATTTTTTTTCTTTTGTCTGAAACATAACCAAAACAGCTTGTAACCTCTGTTACTCTGAAGTTTACTTTCCATTATCTGCTTGACTCCTTCCTGAGACCTGTATAATGGGATCTTGACCCCTTGTTTAGACAAAGGGGCACCTTAGATCAGGATCTGATTAGAATTACTTCCTTCCTAGCAGCAAGCTCTACCTTTTTCCTTTAACTCCAAGAGGGTGACAAAGGGAGATGAAGACATTTATTCCTTTTAGACATAAAAAAAATGTGAATTAAAATAAAGTTCAACAGTAACTTAAGCCTTGACAAGATTTTGTGTATTTGCAAGAGGTTTTTTTTTATTTGTTTTTTTAATTAAGTCTTTTTATTCCCTCATGCGCAGAGACCGGAGTGTCTGCGTCTATATACACCTCCATTCATCCTAGCACCTGTAAAGGACAAGCAGACAGAGCTGGGGGAGACCTTTGGTGAGGCGTCGCAGAAATACAACGTGCTGTTTGTTGGCTATTGCTTGTCCCACGACCAGCGTTGGCTTCTAGCAACCTGCACAGACCAGAATGGGGAACTCCTGGAAACCTGCATCATCAACATAGATGGGCCTAACAGGTGGGACTACTGTCAGAACTATTGCTTGTCACAGGAACTCTGCTAGTCTTTGATATGTTTGGATTTTTTTTAATAATATACTTTTGGAAAATTTAGTTAATAATTAAATGAATGATAAATGTCAGCAAATTACAATTTTTATTTGAATATTTTTATTTTTTTATTATTTTATGTGACTGGTGATTTTTAAAATGATTCTAGTGGAGTAAATCTAACCATATTCTATCATGTTGTACAGGGCACGGAGGAAAAAAGGCTCCGTACGGCGGCTCGGCCTGCAGAAGCTGTGGGATTGGTGCTTGGGTTTGGTGCAGATGACATCGGTTCCATGGAGAGTGGTGATTGGTCGATTGGGCAGGATAGGGCACGGAGAGTTAAAAGGTAATACTGACTTCTGTGGTGAATTGTTTTGCAGATGTCCAAAACAACAGAGCCTTTGTGTTTTTGTAATTTAAGATCAACTTTCTTTCTTTCCTCTGGACGTTCTAGACTGGAGTATCCTGTTAAGCAGGAGAAACCTCCAATCGCTCAGTCGGCGTCTGAAGGAAATGTGCCGAATGTGCGGAATCTCTGCCTCAGACACTCCCAGCATCCTCAGCGTATGTTTGGTTGCCATGGAACCACAGGGATCCTTTATCATCATGCCAGGTACAATATGATCACAAAAAGAGTATAAATAAACATGGTATCTGTTTTAATAGACACTTTTTATCTAAGTGACATTACTCAACTCAGAAAGGCAGGACTAATGTTTGTGCACGGTGTGATGGATGGCAGCCACATATCACAGTACATGTCGCCTCCATGTCCAGAGCAGATTGATGGCAGGGAAGATCATGTACCTTCTGCTCATAAAGCACTACCTTTCAGATGCCCATTGATCTCAATGCAGCGTGATGGAGAGCCAGATCAATGGGTTTATTTTGGGAAACGAGTGGGGGATTGTCAGTGCATCATACTAGGATTGTGTTGAGCTGTGCTGGGCTGATGGCATCTCCTGTCTGGAAACCTCTCAAGCTGAAAAAGATTAGCAAGGATGTGTTAGCCTCAGAAGACTGAATGGGGGTTTTGACACTAAACGGAGCAGCTGTGGTGACATTTTCTTATTTTTTTTCTTTCATAATTGAATGTTTCTTTGTGTTTTGGGCTTCACGCTGATTTTAGCTCATATAGTCTCATGAATTATTTAACTAGATGTGGGATTGGGTGGATGTTACATTATTAATACTCCTATGTAGTAGTGACATGAAATGAAACTTTTTTAAAAGGTATTTACGTTGTCTATTGACCCTCTTTCCTTGCAGACTCTGTGTCAACCGGCTCTGTGTTTGGCCGAAGCACCACCCTGAACATGCAAACGTCGCAGCTCAGCACCCCCCAGGACACCTCTTGCACCCACATCTTGGTTTTTCCCACCTCTGCCTTTGTGCAAGTCGCAAGCTCCAACTACACTAACATCGACACCAACATTGACATTCTCAATCCCACCACCGGTAAATGGTGCTCCGTCGTCTTATCCTGCAGTGATTCTCACAGATTTCTCTGCTGTTTGCAATTCAGCACACCTCATCTCATTTGCAAGACCCTCAAACTCGCATTAAATTACTTTTTTCTCCTCCCGACTATTTTTTTTATTTGTAAATCCTGCCTGTTTATTTCTCCAATCTATTAGTCTGTGTTGTAGTATTTTGTGTGCTTGCATACTCTATGCATCCACAGCCCCCTCAAGAGTCCTCAGCCTATTACCTTTGTGAAGAATATAAAGCATGTTTACTTTCACTGAAAGTCGCTCCATACCAGTTCCTTCCATCAAAGGGGAAAATATATTGTATCATGCAGAATAGAAAGTGAAGAAATTGATTCACAAAATTAATATTAGTTGCATTTTTATGAGGTTCCTGTCCTGTTTTACTCAGATGGCTCAGATGGTATTGGAATCTTTGACCTGCTGGACCAGGAGAACGAGTTAGTAGATCCAGACATCATCAACATCTCACCAACCACTTCACCAGTACACTCTCCCTGCTCGCATTACCACCATGGAGGTGATGGCAGTAAGGTGAGACCGGATGCACACAAAGAGAACTGAAGTGCACGTGACCTGATGCGTTCCAGCAACACTAAAGCTGAAATTATACATGTTTCAGGGCCAGAGCACAGACCGGATGGAGTCTCATGAAGAAGTTCCTAACCTTCTGCAGCAGCCTCTGGCGCTTGGTTACTTTGTCTCCACGGCGAAGGCTGGTCCTCTACCAGATTGGTTCTGGTCAGCTTGTCCGCAGGCTCAGAACCAGTGTCCACTTTTCCTCAAGGTACCACTTCTGCCCCTGCTACTTTCAGGCATCCTTTTTATCTAGATGCCCTCCGTAAATCAACAAAGGTTGATATTTGACAACTAAAAAAGACAAGTTGGCCTTTCTCTAAATGTTAAACAAATATGTTTTTTCTTAATCTCGCTTATAAAAGCAAAAGATGATTTCCTGTTTCAGATGAGTTCTACCATCAGTCATATCAACAAACCTTTGTCATATGAGCTCCTTTTTTTTGCTAAACCTGTTGCATAATTCTTCAGGGAACTTTAAGATTTTTTACTTTTTAAGCTGTTTATTAATTAATTTTAAAAAAAGGTAAATGTTTCTTTGCTTTACTTAATTTACTTTGCATAAAAATTGGATTTAAATGGTTACATTAATGGTAAATAAAATAGTAACTAAGGTGAAATGGTCAAAATATTAATGGGATATAAAACCCACTTACTTTTAGTATTACATAGTCGGGTTACTTCCTACAGTTTTTTAACTAAATTAATCTGAAAATCTTGGTCTACCAAACAGAGCAGGCAGTTAAAGGGCTACAATTTTGACATAATTACACCTCACTTACTGCATATTGCGAACCTTCCTGGCTGATCTGCAAAGAGTGCTTCTGCTGATTGGCTTACCACGTGTGGCCAGTGTACCGCAGCCCATAAAACAAAGTTATGTGTCAACATTTAGGAAAGATGTAATCTATAAAATGCAAAAACTCATCTGTAGCATTTAGCAGCTCGTGTGAGCATTCCCGAGCACAATTGAACCTTGGTGCATAATTACACAAAAGATTTCCAGCATTATCTGCTGCTTCTGGAGTTGGATGCGGCCTCGCTGCTGGTGCTGCTCTGCAGTGGAAAGATGTGTAATTATTTAGATGAGATGAAATAAAAGGTTAATAGCTTCATTATAATCCGTTTGACACCTCTTTCCCTGTGCTCTCTCTCTCTCTCAGGCCTCTTTGCACCTCCATGTGTCTTCAGTGCAATCAGATGAACTACTGCATAGCAAACACTCCCACCCCCTTGACTCCAATCAGACCTCAGATGTACTCAGGTAAACAACACCAGAAGTGAACAAATTACTCGTACCTCCCTTCTCACTGTTTGGAGGTAGTTTTGTACTTTGCAAGGTTACTTTAAGATTCGAGTTTTCTTTTTTTTTTGCACAGGTTTTTACAATAAACCAAAAAAAATATTTTTTCATACCCAGTTTTTAATTATTAACTGTAAGATTTGATTGTTTTTTATTTATTTAAATAGAAAATAACCACTTTTTTTGTTGTATTTAGATTTGTGCTGGAGCAGTACAACGCCCTCTCCTGGCTTACATGTGACCCAGCCACACAGGACCGGCGATCGTGTCTCCCCATTCACTTTGTGGTGCTCAACCAGATGTACAACTTCATCATGAACATGTTGTAACCACTTTCTTATAACGAGGAACGAAGATGGAAACGTAGAGAGGAGCAAAGTGGCTGCTCCAAGTTTTGATTTCATTGCAAGAACAACACCGAGTACAGAGCTGGATCCTGTACTGAGATGGAAAGCCTTCCTGGCCCTTTTACCCTGTGGCTGTTACAAGCTGACACAATCCTATCCCTGTGATTTAAAGACATTTATATAGCAACTATGGAATAAAGAACATGTGAGAATGACAGATTGATTGTCATGGTATGTAGCGTGGCAGCACCTGCCAGTCTGTATCGGGGACTATCTGTAAAGTTATTGGAAGAAAAGGGATTCTTTTGATCAAGGAAAACCTTCAAGAATGGATCTTTGGTTATAAGACATGAAAATCCCTTTTCAATGCTTTGGATGAAATGGTGTCCAAATGAAAATGCCTGCATCTATCTTATTTATTGTAAGTTTTTAAATGTATAATTTGTCTTATTTCTTAACTTCTTTTACACACGTGCGCATATATATATATATATATATATATATACACACACATACATACATACATAAAGCTTCCTGCTTTAAAACAAATTGGTCTAAGATATATGTAACCGTCTTAATAAAACAGCCAGGAAAATCCCAGTAGGTTGCTTTTAGAGTATTATTTTTTGTAAGGAAGGCAGAATATTTGTATTGTCATAATGTACAGAAGAATTAGTGGAGAATTATGTTCCATGCCTTTCAGCATGAAGGACTTACAGCAAAGCTGTAGCTACAGAGGACTTGTACAGCAATGAACTTCACTGTGTTCAAATAAAGAGGTACATTGTTGTATATAGTATTTTATACCACACATTTAGACACAAAAACCAAATGGCAATATAAATATATATATATATATAAATAAATAAAATTATATATGAATGCCATGCCAGCATTTGGTGGTGTGGCTTCTGTTTTAGGAATAAAGTGCATCAACTGATTTTCCTGTGGTTGTGTTTATTGCTTTGGGGAGGGGGACAATGATGTGCAATTGAGCAAGGACACCAATAGGAGTGGAAAGACTATTGGCATCTCCTGAAGTAACTGACCTCAGGTTTGTTTGTTTTTGTTTTTTTTTCTGGGTTTGTGAAGTGAAAATGAGATGGCAGGAAAGCCGTGTCCTTTTCAGCACATCGCATGAGTTAACTGCACCTCTCCTTACAGATTGGATGTTATCTGGCTCTTCTGGTGCCACATCTTTGAAAATAAATGTGTGGTGTAAATAACCTTTACCCAGCTATGGATGGCTGCTTGCTGTATATGTAGTGAAGACACATTCTGAATTTCTACTTTTTGGAGGAAAATTAGTATTTTAAGTAGTAAAAATCTACATTTTTATTTATTTTTGCTTGATAAATTTGACCACCATATTGTACTTGATCTCTTCAGTAAAGAAAAATACATTTATTATTTAATAAAAATGGATTTTGCCAGGTTTTCTTTTTTGGAAATCATGGTTGTTTGCAATTTACATCTGCGTCTATACCAGTTCTGCATGTGTGTTGATGCAACTTAGCCTCAAATCAAGAGAGCATGATAGAACAGCCTAATAACCAGAGGAAGACATATTTTATATCTTCATTGGTTTGTTGCTCTTTCAAAAGGAAAGGAGCAATGGACAGGATCAATTCTAGGACATTTTACAGTATTATTAAGCCCCTTTTACACTGTGTACCTACTATAAGGGTGATTAAAAATAAGTACATTATGAGTGTTTAAAAAATAGCTTATGAGAAGTTCAAAAATATAACTTTATACTTTCCATCAACCAACCGCCATCAGACGCGACAAGCTAGTCTGTAATTGGCTCAGTCTGGAGGTCTACGCTCCGTCGTTACACCGTTCGGCTGACTACACAACACAGTCCGAGGTCTGAAGGCCTCGATGGTGAAAATTTTCTTGAAAACCTCATAATAATTTCCATAAGTGAGGTAAGGTGAGTTTTTATCAAATCTGTAATTATATTGTCATTTTTGTGGAATGGAGAGGAGCCATAAAGCATAGTATTGTCTTCTGACAAGCTAGCTTAGCATAGCTTATCATTAGCTGCTTTGTAGCATCGCTCAAAAGCAATGGAAACGGTGCCCGATCTGTTAGCTTCTCCCGGGTTGTAGTTAGCTTCAACGCACCACCAAGACATTGGTTTAAAGTCCAATTTTAAGAAAGTAAGGTAGATATATCTGGGTGCCACTTGTTTTTTAACGTGTATTGAGATTTTTTGCGTCACTAAAAGTTAATGATATTGAATACATTCAGTAATAAATTGCATTGACGTTAACCAGCTTTTACAATGTTAGCAACGTGATTATAACATGTCAACCTTTTTTGTAGCCGCTAACTGATTGATTTAGAAAACATAGCTGTGAACAAAACATTTTGTGCACATTAGTTTTTATTAATGCATATGTTTATGTTATAATCACACATATTGAAAACCGCTAACTCAAAGATTCCCAGTCAGTTAAATTGTATGGCTTTGTGTTGGGACAGTTGGGACAGCATAGTTGTGTGTAATAAGTCAGGACAAGCTCAGAAAAGTGTTCAGGTACGCTCTCTATACCGCTTGTATTGTTTTTTTTTTTTCCCTACAGAGAGATGTCAGACAGCACAGGGCTGCAGTTTGTCAGCTCTTATGCTTTTGAAGCCATGCAGAAGGTGGATGTGGTGCGCCTGGGAGCCCTAAGTGACCCAGAGCTGCGGCTTCTGCTCCCCTGTCTGGTAAGGATGGCTCTATGTGCGCCTGCTGATCAGAGCCAGACCTGGGCACAAGACAAGAAGCTCATCCTCCGCCTGCTTTCTGGAGTGGAAGCTGTAAACTCCATTGTTGCACTTTTATCCGTGGACTTCCATGCTTTGGAACAGGATGCACGGAAAGAGCAGCAGCTGAGGTATTGGTTTACTTCAGCATGAGCTGATAAAGGATGGCATCTTTACTGCTCATCATAGATATACACACTGTATTTTTTCCTCTCTGCCAGGCATAAGGCTGGTGGCTCCAATGGAGAAAGCGTTCTCGTATCGCAGCTACAGCATGGTTTGACTCTGGAGTTTGAACACAGTGATCCTCTGAGGAGGCTCCGACTGACGCTCAGTGAACTCCTGGCCATCATGAATAAGGTACACTGCCTAATCTGGGAATTATATTCTACTTAGATAACAAAAATATATCAGATTTTATTCTGATACATTTGTTCGCTGTTGGCTCAATGAAAAAGTATTGATTTTTACAGCATCTTTCTGCTTAGGCTGTATTGATAATTTGTTGTAGAAACCACAGCCACGGTAGATTTTACAGGTTGATATCAGTCTTAGTCTGAGCTTGTGACTCTTTTTATGATAGAAATTTGGGACAGATGTTTACTGTGTGCTCAGATATTGAAGAACAAAGACTAAAACCAGTGATGATACAGTGAAATATCTTAGTGGAAATGTATATTTAAGGAAAAGACAAACTGCATGTGTCTTTAATCATTTGTCAAAAGCTTGTTTCTGACCGAAATGAGATATTTCTCTGTAGCTTCATCTTCATCTATTTTACTGACATAAGTGATGGATCCACACAATCTTCTTTCTGTTTCCTTGTTTCTCAGGTGGCAGACTCTAATGGGGAGTTTTTTCTCAAGTCCTCTGAACTCTTTGAAAGCCCGGTGTACTTGGAGGAGGTGGCGGATGTTCTCTGCATTTTGCAAGCAGGTACACAGCATCGTTCTTTTTATTAGTTATATTTAGAGGTGGAGAGTTTTTTCACACTAGTGGATTTTACACACAGATGTTCTTATTTAAGGTAATTGACTCCAATATATTGGTGAGATAGTTCATGAGCTTATGTTAAAACAATGGAAATTAAGATTATTACAGACATCAAGGAGTTTGCATATTGGATTTATAGGACAGATGCCCCTAAAAATAATGGGTTTGAGGAATGTTAAGTTTTCTGTAGTTGTGATATCTTGAGAATAAGAACAATTTTGGATTATAGGGTACTCACATTGAAAACAATAACATACAGGAAAAACTGCAATCATTAAGTGTAAAAGT
>JBAMIG010000016.1:1914723-1924958 GCA_037177335.1 Kiunga ballochi | reverse complement strand
GCAATTATTCAAACTCATAAAGGGAAAATTATAATGAGGAAGAATCAAGGCGGAGGGCTGCCCTGTCTGAGCCGGGTTCTGAGAGTTTTCCTTCCCACTGTCGCCTCATGCAGCTCAATCTGGGGATTAGATTAAAGTCAAGATTCAATGCAATCTTATGATTTTCCTTATCAAGGCTATTTTTGATGAATTTGCTCAATATGATATCTGTAATACCCTGAGATGACACTGTTGTGAAGTGGCGCTATATAAATAAAGTAGAATTTAATTGAATCTAGAAATTAGATGACAGAATAGAATCAAGTCAATTTGAGGATTTTAACACGGTTCATACAGTAAACATGCAAATGTTTAAGGGACGAGGCACAGATTTTAATGTAAGAGTTGAGCTTGTTTGGCTCCATCTCAGCTCGTTCCATAATGCGGGAAATCTTTGGTAATGACAAAAGACAACTCTGGAAATGAAAATAAAGGCTGTTGAGGTTTAAGAAAAAAAAACACTTAACCTAAGCAGCTCATTTAAAAGAATCTTTTTAAAGTTATGTTTAAACGTATATTTTGTGCATAATGTTGGTAACACAGACAGATAAATGCAAAAACAACTAAATAATAGCAGTGGTAGATTTTTTTGACATGGTTTTTGCAAACTGGACATGTAGGTTTGAATGCATCACATTTTTTCATTAGAAGTAAAAAAAAAAAGTAATTTGCTTTATTGTTATTGCTTAAAAAATTTAGTATCTGAAAGCCTTTTGATGCATCTTTAATGAGAGTTACGCAACCAAAAAGTAATACAGTTTCTTGCTTGATGCAGTGACAATGATATTTATCAACTGCATAAACAATTGTAAACATTTATACACGTTTATACTAATGGTTGTATTGATTGGTTAGTAGTATCTTAGATCCACTCTGCAGGAAACATGTATACATGACAGGAGAAAGCACTTTTATAAGGGCCTCTCAAATGCACATAAATATCTTAGTCTGACAGAAATCATACAACAGGAACGCTGTCAACATGGCTAACAGTTTAAAAAGATGTTTTATTTTATGATCCTTTCATTGGAAATAAGAGAAGAAAGCACCATTTAGTCTGCAGTCACTACTGTTCCTCTGGGTTGAGACTGAACACAGAGATAAATGTCACAGGTTCTTATGCAAAGAGCTCATGTTCAGTTGCATACTGGCTTAAATGGTGCGGGTTATTGTCCTTGTGATGGTCGAAAAGATTCAAGTCTACATGTAACTTGTGTTGCTTTTGCTGACCTGAGCATCATGATGCTGACTTTGCTTACAGGTTTAGCTTCCTTTTATATGTTCTGGTTTGCTGCCGGAAAAAAAAAATATGTTGACAGGGCCATTTATTGATTTTTTTCTTTTGCTTGGTATACATGCACATTTGAGGACACTTGAACCTTGACATGAACAGAATCATATTCCAGCACAGCCAGTTATTGCAGTTAGGGATTGAATTGTTCCTGCAGGTCAGTCACACCTAAATGGGCCTGCATTTTCTGCACTTTCTCCAAACTTTCATCCTTGTGGAAAAAGAAGAAACTGAAACTGAAAATTATTTTTTTAAATTGCTCACATTCACTTATGCTGCACAGGTTGTTTACTTCTGGTTATCATAGTGGTTGTTGTGAATTATTTGCATTAGGATACATCTCTGCTAGCTTGATGAAAGATGCTGTTTTTCTTTCTCTCATTAAAAAAGCAATAAAATTGGGGTTTTCTTTTACTAAATTCTATGAACAATAATCAAATCAATTTTAAAAAATCAAGGTCTCAATATTGTTTAAATTAAAGTGATTTTAATTTTGACCTCAAGTATGCAGAACTAATGCACACCAGGACATAATCAGCTGCTGAGGAGGTTTGATAAGAAAAAAAAAGTTTTTTCAGGGATTTAGTTTGTGATTTTTACACATATTCTCACATGTTTGTGTTTGTTTTTGTTCCCGTGTCAGAACTACCTTCCCTGCTTCCCATCGTGGATGTGGCGGAGGCTTTGCTTCATGTCCGTAATGGTGACTGGTTTCTGTGTTTGCTGGTTGCCAACGTGCCGGACAGCTTCAATGAAGGTAATTTGTCCGTCGTCCAACAATGCGCAGGCTGTCAGCAGATAGCATATGATAAAGTGGCTGGTTAATTGTCGATGCTAATTTAATATGGTTATGCAGAGTACGTTCTGTTGCAAGGACAGGACTTGACTAAACCTTCTATCAAAACCTTTCTGCGACGCCTTTACTATGATTATAATCAGAAAGTCACTGAAGCGCCGCTTCATGTTGAAGCTTTTTTACATAGCTTTATCCATTTTCCTTCTTAATTATCTTCATGTCACTTGCTCAAGGGTGTGTGCATTTGCCTTTGATGATTAGCATTCGTGTCTCTGAATCACACAGTGTGCTGTGTGTGCATTGAGAGACAAATTAGAGGCGCACGCCTGTTGTCTCCAGTGCCTCCTTATCGCACAGGGTCAGAGCTAAGTCAATAGCATTATTTGTGTGTAGCATAGTGGTCAACATCAAGAAATCCTTCTGGTTTTGTTTTTCAAAGAGACCTTGTTTCCTTTATTTGACTCTGTTGACTTTATATTTTTCTTATTGCTTTTAAAAAATTGTAAAAATAATAGAGGTATATGAACTTACCATGATGCATCCAGTTGCTCCTTCTCTGATATGACAAATGAGATGTTTTGTTTACTGGTTTAATTGGTGAGCTGGGCTTGCATAACAGTAGGAGAAACGCTGTTAATATCAATGATGTACGTAACATTTGTTTTCACTGAGGAGGCTGTTAGTCTGAAAATCCCACATTGAGGCATGAACATGTAAAATTACTGTGAATTTCCTCGGGGGTTAAAATGCACCTATCTTTATTTTTAGTTTGCAGAGGCCTGATCAAGAATGGAGAGCGTCAGGATGAGGAAAGTGTGGGTGGTCGGCGCAGGACTGAAGCCCTCAGGCAGCTTTGTCAGATGAACCCCTCACAAGCTCTCAACATCAGAGCTATGGTGGTGAGTTGCACTGTAGATGTAATTGCATGGATCCTACCTTAGGCCAGAATTTAGCATAATCTGCAGCTGCACTGTGTAAAAAAGTATTTATTCCAGGCTTTTAGATTCTATTTATCTTGAGGTGTCCTTTTCCAATGAAGGTACATGTGAGCCAAAGATATTCACATTTCTCATGTGTAAGTAAAACGAATACTTGTTAGTACATTTTAAACACCTTCCCCTTTTTCTGTGAAATGATTAGAAGAAGAAATGTTTGTATAGCGGGGTCATCATCTGCAGAGGCTCTAATTATCTCAGAGGTATATTTTACTGTTAACTCAAACGGTTCTGCAGCTTTTTATGACGACAAATTAGTTTAAAGCTTTGCAGCTTCACTTTTTCAGCTCTCTTTTGCAGAATTCTGACATTGTGGTTTAAAGATGATGATATTAGAAACTAAGTTAGCGTTCCTGCTACCTGCTTGCCAGAGTCATTTCTTTTCAGTCTCATACACTTATCGATTAATGGGCTCTATTGTGCCATCAGCTTTTTTTCTCTCCTAAGATTGACTCACATCATGAATGTTAGTAAAAAGGATTTTTCTCTATACTGATTTATGCTGCAATACACTTTGTGGTGCTAACCCTGAGGGGAGAAATTTGTCTTCTTGCTTCCTTCCTTCTCTCAAAGAGGTTACAACAGTAGGTCATTTATTGAACAAGGCCCCGGGAGGTTGTGGAAATTCATTGCCTCGTGAAATGATGCATCAGCAGGACCATACGTGGTAGTGCTCGGACAGTCGGGCCTAATGTTAAGCATTGCTGAAAATATCTCAGCGAGAAGTATTTTATAGATTGATCAGCATAACTATGGGCATGTAGTGTTTTATTAACCTATTGCTCATGTGGCGTTCGTTCTCTGCTGGTCCCAGATCATTCAGCAGTGCAACATCTCAATCTTCTCAGTCTCATTGAGTTGTGTGTATCTATTTATTATTTACTCATTAGGTGCTTAAACATCGGCCACTGCCATAATCAGACGGCCTGCACGGGCCATCGCAGCACACAAACCTTTTTCAAACACAGAAATGATCACATCTGCAAGTTTAAAGCTGTTTATAAATATTCATGTTCAGGTCCTTTTTAATGTGTGTTTTCTCAGGTGGAAGAGTGTCACCTGCCTGGTTTGGGAGTGGCACTTACTTTGGACTACAAACCCGATACGGCCGATGAGGCAGTCAGCCCACTCGTGTCTTATGTTAGCGGTCTCTTGCTGGGCACTAACAGCAAAGTGCGCTCCTGGTTCAGTTTGTTCATTCGGAATGGACAACAGGTAAGGGTGGAAGGTTCCCTCTATTCTGGTTGATGTTATTAGTTTGCTACTTATTCATTAACTGGTCATTTTATAAAGAGAGCATATTTTATTACACCTACAGCCAAGCTGTTGTCAGACAAATGATATATATAATATAAACCTTATTTAGTGTAGATTTTAGTCTTTATGTCTTTGATCTTTGAAAACTTGATTGAAATTCAGCAACACTTGTATTGTCTGTCATCTGAGTTGAGCATCACACACCACTGAGGGTTTGGTTTGATGGCACCCTTATTCCTTTGTGGATTGTGAGCTGCAGATTTAAATGTCACGCGCTTCAGCAAATATGTGTTTTTCTTTCAGCTCCTATTTTAGCCGCTTTCTGTTTAACGCTGCATTTAACTTCTGTCTTTCTTTCTTTCCTTTCTTTGTGCTGCCAGCGTAAGAGAGAAAGCAGCTCAGTGCTGTGGCAGATGCGCAGACAGTTGCTGCTGGAGTTGGTTGCTATCCTGCCACGCTCGAGCAGCACCCACTGTCCCAATGATGACAGCATAGAAGATGATGCGAGTTCAGGGTGCTCTGGCCTCAGGGAGGAGCATGTGGTGAAAGCTAGCGCTTTGCTCCGACTTTACTGTGCGCTCATGGGCATCGCAGGACTCAGGTAAGATGCATCTACTCTCTGAATCAGTGGGATCATCATTCCATTTATCTTTTTCTCTTGTATTTTCTTTGGATGTTTCATTTTTTTGTAGTTTAATTTTAATTAAACGTAAATTTAAATGTGCAGACCTACAGATGAAGAGGCAGAGCAGCTGTTGCAGCTGATGACCAGTCGACCCCCTGCCACTCCTGCTGGTGTTCGTTTCGTCTCTCTGTCTTTCTGCAAGCTGCTCGCCTTCCCCACTTTGGTCAGGTACAGAAAGCTAGTCCACCTATCTGCTTGTTTTTGTTTTATTAAGGACACAAAAAGGTTGAGACCACAAAGCCTACTCTGCTACCAATGGTATTATGCTTGGTTTCTTAGCAATATATGCTGAATATCAAAAGTCTACGAGGTCTTTTGACATTTGAAAGGTTTTGTTTTTTCATATGCAGATTGAGGATTCTTTTCTGTGTGTTTGTGCAGCACTCCAGAGCAAGAACAGCTGATGGTCATGTGGCTGAGCTGGATGATAAAAGAGGAGGAATACTTTGAAAGGTGATAAAGTAATCTGATTTTTATATGTAATGAATTGCATGTTAGTCGAATGTGTGAAACACTCTTGTTGCTGTGTGCTGTACATCACAAATATACAGATATTACAGACTTGAATAATAACTAAAGAGCTTTTAGTCTGATGGAAAATGTGGCTTGTTTGTCATCAGTTTGCTGAATTGGAGGATTATCAACAAGCGTAAATGTCTTTCCTCAACTGCTTCTCTTGCATATGTGTGCCTTCCTCCTTACAGTGCTGCAGGCGTGTCTGCTTCTTTTGGAGAGATGCTATTACTGGTTGCCATGTATTTCCATAGCAACCAGCTCAGCTCCATTATTGAGCTAGTGTGCTCCACTTTGGGGATGAAGGTAAGGTTCGAGTTGGGCGGGAGGGAAACATTGATCAATACATTTGTCTGTCTGACCAGGTATCAGCCCCCCTTCTCCACTACACCAGCAGAACATATAAAGACCATATCACTAATGACACACTTGGAGCATGATACATATTTAGCGAGACACTTCATACCCTGTGGCCAATTTTCTCTTTTATTACTTATTAAGTGCACGATTGTTTCCACCCTGTGTTAAGTAGTTTCCCTGTCTCAGTGTATTTTCCACTAAGATGTGTAATGTAATTGGATTTAGAGCCTGTTTATTTTCACCCCAAAGGCAATCCTTTCAATAGAGTGTTGTGCCTGCCATGTTGAATTTTCTTATGAAATATGAAAGGAGCAAATTACAAAACAGCAGCAGTGCTGCCTGCAGGTTGTTTTCACTCACAGCAGCCCTACCACTTTCTGTGTTTTTCATTGTTTATTTGTTTATTCTCGGGGGCGTTTAACTTCTTACAGATTGCCATCAAGCCCAGCTCCCTGAGCAAGATGAAGACCATCTTCACACAGGAAATTTTCACAGAGCAGGTACGTATCCATCCATTCTGGTGTAGATTTTCTGCTCACATTGACTACCTGCTAGGTTCAGTTATTTATTTGTAGGCTAATACATTTATTGTCGAGGGCTGAATTAAAATGTTTCAGATGACTCTAATTTGCTTTTTTGAGGGGCTTGCAGGGTTTAGGAAGTGTTATGTTTTAGGGATGACATAATCCAGCTACCAAGGCTTTGATTTAGATGTCATGATTACAGATTTTCAGTTATTCTCAAATAATCACAATTTTACATTTAGCACAATTATCATAGATTAATTAACTGGACAACACAATAAATGTGTAAAATAATTAATTACAGGTTTATAATTAGGGCTGTCAAAATAAATTTTAAATTAAATGATTTTTTTTCCAATTAACTCAATAGCAAACTTATTACATCATATTAAACATCTAAATGTGGCATTATCCCAGCAAGATCTCATTTTGGGCTTTTAAGTTCCTTGTCATGTTCCTGTTAACAGAATCCATGAAAAAACACTTTATCCTCTGTTGATGAAGATCTTCACAGTTTTCACGCTTTAGATCAGAGCAGCGGTGGGAAACTGGTTCTCAAGAGCCAGAACCCTGAAGTTTTCCATGTATCCCTGGTCTAGCATACCTGATTTAAGTCAAATGGATTCAGCTGCTTATTCAGATCTGCACAGTGATTCATTCATTTGCATCTGATGCTTTCTGGATGAGGGTTAAGTTTCCCACCTCTGGATTAGAGGATGACTCCAGGCTCAGCAAGTTGAGCTGATCTGCAGTCATGCTTCAGACACACACTGATAATTTGGCTACAACTTGCAGATGAGATTACAACACAACAATACTACTAATAAAAAGTAATAAAATAAATGTGTAAAAGTACTAATTCTCTAGAAGTGACCAGAGTACAGACATTTATGCTGATCTTTCATTGAACATTTCCAACAAGTTCCCTTTGTTGCTGTGTTGGTGATATGTCTGTTCTTGCTGTAAAGGTGGTCACAGCCCATGCTGTCCGGGTCGCAGTGACCAACAACTTAAGTGCCAACATCACAGGATTTCTTCCCATTCACTGTATCTATCAGCTGCTTCGGAGCCGTGCCTTCACCAAGCACAAAGTGTCCATTAAGGTATGCAGTGTATTGAGACTATCAAGGTGTTTTTCTTTATTTTATTTTGTCCATTCATGCATTTTATACAACTTAGTTCAGTTCAGGGTTGTGGAGAAGCTGGAGCCTATCTTACCAGGTGAGAGACAGGGTGTACTCTGGTCGTGTCACCAGCCCATCACAGTTTATCTTAATGCATTTTATTTTCATTAGTTTCGTTATTTTATTTCTAAATTATATTCAGTTAAATTTTCTTTTATTTGTTAACGTATTCATAAGCAAATTAAATGACTAGCTCCTGTTTCTTCCCAGTTTTAGATGTTTTTTATTTGAGTTGATTAGGCTTTTAAATAATCAAAGCAAAATGACAAAACTTCCCCCTAAAAAGAAACCGGATCATCCCAAAGGTTGTCGTACTTATTTATTCAGCTGACTTTCAATGCGCTAAGCATATTTGTCTAATAAATATCTTTCATTGTGTTGCTTTCTCGCACCTGAATCTTCCAGGACTGGATCTATCGTCAACTCTGTGAGACAACTACACCCATCCACACCCAGCTGATTCCCCTTATTGATGCATACATCAACTCCATCCTCACTCCAGCATCTAAGGCCAACCCTGAAGCTACCAATCAGCCTATCACTGAGCAGGAGATCCTCAGTGTCTTCCAGAGCTCTGCAGGGGTGAGTCATTCCCCAGTCTTCCACTACGATTTGTTATTTAACTTTACTCTTCACCACCTTAACGCTGTGATACTCCCTAATCCATTATGAGTATTTGCACTTCTTCTTATCTCAATGACCCTTTCTACAATTCTTTTTAACTCAGCACTCTGGGAAACTAAGCATCTTTAAACTGTTGATTTAATTCAATAGATCTGATTCAG
Organism: Kiunga ballochi; assembly: GCA_037177335.1. Classification (NCBI taxonomy): domain Eukaryota; kingdom Metazoa; phylum Chordata; class Actinopteri; order Atheriniformes; family Pseudomugilidae; genus Kiunga; species Kiunga ballochi. The sequence goes on along the minus strand of JBAMIG010000016.1, from coordinate 1,916,529 downwards.
CAACTGCACACTGTATTTAGTTAGTATTTTTCCTAAATTTGTCAAGGCTGAGTGACTCTTTTAAACCTGCAAAGAACCATTAATGCTTCACACAATAACTAATGAGTTGCAGCAACAACACAACAATCAGATAAAAGGTTTTGAATGTCTTTTCTCAGAATTTAGGTCTTTTTTTTCTATTCAGTTTGAAGTTGTTTGTAAAATAAGGTTCTAATTAAAATCACCATTTTAAAGTAACTGACTCATCACTATTATTTCTGCTTCTCGTCTTTGGTTAGCATGGGGACAGTAGTCGTGGAGGTCGACAGCGCTATTCCATCACCACACAGCTACTCATCCTTTACTACATCCTGTCTTATGAAGAGAATCTGCTGGCCAGCACTAAACAGCTGGGTACGTACGGGACAATTACGGCGTCCTAGCAGAAACACGACCCTGTGACACCATCACGTGCATCTTCTCTTTCTTTGCCTCTCTTAAGCACTTCTATTGTTATTTGCCTCACCAATGAATGCGTTGCATGTAAGTCTGTCAGGCAGCAAGAAAAGAAAGGAAGCTTTTGTCCTCTTTTAAGTTGTAGAAGACGCTCTAGATTGGCAGTCATTCATCCTCTTCTCTCTTGGCACTGAGTATTGGTTGCTTCATAGACAATGAATGGACAGCTGACAAAGAGCCAAATACAATGTGCTCCTGGAGCAAAGCTAACTAGGACAGGCGTAGGTTAGATTGAGCATTAACTCTTAGACTAGTCTGTGTTTATTGTCCCACTCAACGAGCTCTCTTCTTGCCCTTCATTAGGCCAGATTTATGTGAGAGTTTATGCTCATCTCTTTAATTGCTATGTTTACCCAAGTGATCCCACATTTTTCCGAGGAGGGAGTAATGAAGCCCATCAGCGGTGGTAATGAACCCACATCAGTGAAAAATCACTTCTGCGTTTCCTAACGCATGGGCAGAGTGGCACTAGTTTACTTACACAGCCAAATAAGATATTCTCTCTCTGTTCACCATTTTTCCATCGGTGTTTTTCAGCACTGATGCAGAGGAAGCCAAAGTCCTACTCAGCAGCTTTGATGGACCAGATACCTATTAAATACTTGGTTACCCAGGCCCAGGGGCTGCAGCAGGAGCTGGGGGGTGAGGACAAAATATATCTACATCCACATTTATTAGACCAAATGCATGATAAGAGCCCAAGTTAAACATCTATCTGTAAAATAAATAACCTGTGGCTGATTCCAGGTCTGCACTCTGCCTTGCTGAGACTTCTAGCCACCAACTACCCCCATCTGTGTCTTGTGGAGGACTGGGTGTGTGAGGAGGAGGTGACCGGCACCCTCCCCCTGCTAAGGAGGATGATGCTTACCACTAACTCTTGTAGATACACTCATAACCAACTTCACCAGGGTGAGCAGGGTGGAAATAATGAGGCAGAAATCGAACCGGAACAGAAACGTAACGTCCAAATACATCAGGAGTTGTGAGATGAGTTTATTGTTTTGTGTCTGTGTCCCAAGCCTTCCAGAAGTTACCATCCAGCAGCCCCAGGCTGGTGCAGATCCTGGAGCATTTGACCCTACTTTCACCTGGAGACCTGATCCCTTATGCTGAGGCCCTCACAGCCAGCATGGCTCTGCTGCTGGAGCCTGCTGTGCCTCGCCGCATTCTGCAGACTCTCAACAAGCTCTGGATGGGCCTTAACACCGTAATGCCTCGCAGGTACATCAGAAATCAGAAAGCCTTTATTGTCATTGTAAACCACAGCATACAATGAGATTAGGGGGTGCTACTCTTAATGGTATTTGC
>JBAMIG010000016.1:1897956-1914623 GCA_037177335.1 Kiunga ballochi | reverse complement strand
TGGTTGTTAGGGTGGAATGGGTCCTTGACGATGTTTAAGGCTCTACTGTGGTACCGAAAGCTGGCTATTTGGTCCAGAGGAGGGAGGGGGCACTTGGTGATCTTCTGGGCCGTGTTAATCACATAATCTCTGATATGATGCTTTTACAACGGCATCATTTTACATCATGTCTGCCACACTGGATCATAATGCCAGTTGATTTTTAGAAAATCTAATTAATTATTAAACCTCCTCTTTTGTGTAATCTGTGGTAGTTTGTAGTAAATCATAAGTGCTGGTTACTTTCTATGGACTGTGAAAAGTTGCTGGCAGATTCATTAGGCAAGCTAAAGGAAAATCTATATGGTAGGAGTTGCTTCCATTAACTGAAGGCTGCTTGATTGTTGTATGAATTGATAAAAAGTATTGATCAAAGTAACTTTGTTAGCTTGTGTGAGTTTTTCTGAGGCGTTAAGGTCACTCTCCCTGCCCTGAGGCCTGAGGAAGCACTGTTACCTTAAGCTATGAGCAGACATACTATTGATCTACTAGAAGAGCTTGGAACAGGAAGACTCTTGTACATTTCAGTGATTGTTGCCCCCTTTACCCCTTTCCTCACTTCATTGCTTCTTCTCCCATGGTGAGTGTTGCAGAGAGAAAGATGACAGAAGCCAGGAGGAATTCAGGAGGGCAGCAGTGTCAGATTTCACATAGATCCAGTGATTGGTGATTGTGCAAACTGCCTGAAGGCTCAGTGCTCTGAGAGTACCTTCTGTTCAGGGATCAGCATTGGTCTGATAAAAGGGATTGACGGTGAAATGCTTCCATGTGACAATCTATGAGTAAATCTAAGTCATTGAAATGGATACAAATAATAGAAAAATGGTCTTATATTATGCTTCTGTTGTATTTTTCATGTCATGCTTTTGCTTTACCATTAGGTCATAAAAAAGGCTAGATAAGTGTCTGGCTTCATAAAAGTCTATGTGATAAGAATAAGAGTTGCTTCTAATGTGATTCTGCTGCAGGTTGTGGGTTATGACAGTAAACGCCCTCCAGCCCTCAGCTAAGCTGCTTAGGCAGCAGAGGTACACCCAGAACGACCTGATGGTGGATCCTCTGATTGTGCTGCGCTGCGATCAGAGGGTGTACAGGTAAATACTGGTCCAGATCTCATTCTGCAAAGCCTGACAGGATGAATAAGAGCTCATGTTTAAATCTCAAATCTCTCAGTAAACATTTTACTGATTTTTGTCGTCGTTTCAAGGTGTCCTCCTTTGATGGACATTGTCCTACACATGCTTAACGGCTACCTGCTGGCATCAAAAGCCCACCTACAGTGCCACTTGAAGGAGACGGCGGACTTTGATCGACAAAGTCAGACTGTTTCAAACCTTGGAGTGCCCGGACAGCTGGATACACCTGAGGTCACCAGGGAGGAGCTGAAGAACGCTCTTCTCGCTGCACAGGTACTCTGAAACCTAAACCACAGACTAACATTCATTTACCTGTGAAAGACGTGATTGTATCCTCATGCCACTGAATATTTTTTATCAACAAACCTGTGTTGAACTCCAGGACAGTGCAGCAGTTCAGATTCTCCTGGAGATTTGTTTGCCAACCTCAGAGGAGCAGCAGCTGGGGGCTACCACAGACAGTCTTTTGAAGGGAATTCAAAGCCATATTCCTGGGAAATCGAAACAGGGAAGCCTGGGGCCAGTAGACGGAGGGGTTGTAGAAGACCCTGAAACGGAGGGAGGGCTGCTGAGCGACTTGCGGGAGGTGCAGTGTCTCATCTGTTGTCTCCTGCATCAGATGTTCATTGCTGATCCCAACATTGCCAAGTTGGTTCACTTTCAGGTAAATACAGCAGCTGGATTTAGTCATTTCCTCACGACTGCATTATCTGGCTTTAAAAAGAAAAAGTTCTCCTTGAAGAATAAAGTCACGTTGACCCCATTAGTCATCCCATTCTGCTGCAGCATCAGTAATAAGTGACTGCGGCTTTCTTAGAAGAACCAGACAGCCATATGGTGAACGTTGCCAAACCAGTCCTTCCTGTTACACGAATCCATTGTTATTCAGAAGCTACTGTGTGCTTGCATCCACTCACAGATTTGATGTTACTGTGTCCTTGCAGTTGAATTATAAACTAAGTATCTCCTTTTCTGTCAGGGTTACCCTCAAGCCCTGCTGCATCTAACTGTGGCAGGCATCCCCTCCATCCATATCTGTCTGGACTTTATCCCAGAGCTGCTGGCCCAGCCCCAGTTGGAGAAGCAGGTGAGGCTTTCCACCTATATGTGTTGGTGTTAAATTCAGGGCATTTCCACTTCCTCTGGCTTTATTCAGAGCTCTGCTGGGGGTTCTTTACTGCCTGTATGCTCATATTCTACAGAAATACCTGGTGTAAAGCTTGCAGCTCATGTTATTGTGCTTATCCTTACAGATCTTTGCCATTCAGTTGCTGTCATATCTGTGTACCCAGTATGCTTTACCCAAATCCCTGAGCGTGGCCAGGTTGGCCATTAGTGTAATGGGTACGCTTCTAACAGGTCAGCAACCATCTTTTCTGATACTTGCATCTTGTTTGTCTCCCAGTCTGAGTTGTTGGTCAGTCACAGAAAACTAACTGCACAGTACATCATAGTTCAACTTTAAACAGTGAGTCCATATCTCTTTTTGCTGTAGTTCAGTGCCCCCATCTGGCCTTCAGCGGATCGTGCAGCATTATTGCACACTGTACCTCCATGTTTGCACAGCTCGTGTGTGCTCTGTTTTACAGTGCTGACTCGTGCCAAGCGCTTCTCCTTCTTCATGCCAACACTTCCGTGTCTGGTGGCTTTCTGCCAGGCTTTCCCTCCACTCTATGATGATGTGGCGGCTCTGTTGATACAAGTGGGCCAAGTTTGTGCTTCTGATGTCGCCACCAAAGCCAGGGACGTTGATCCTCTCATCGCTCGTAAGTACAGATCATTGTTTTGGTTGAATAATTTAAACGTGGTACCAATGAAGTCTTTTTACTCATTAACTACCACCAGTAGGATAAGTCTTTCATAGCTTAGAGGTTGCATTTAAAATGTTTTTCAGTATTTATAAAGAAACTTAATCTAAGTTCACAAGTTTCAGGAAAATTTAAGTTTCAAATTAATTATGAAATATTTCATTTAAGAAAAACCTTTTTTTTTTTTAGGTCTGCAGAATCTGAAAGAGAAACCTCAGGAGGCTGTGCTTCCAGGTGGTGGCTCCTCTAAGCTGACTTTACCCCACAAGACCACAGAGGAACTGGTTGGTGCTGACCCTGATGTCCAGATCTGTTACTGCATCGAAGCTACCTTTATGGACATTATCAGCTCCACTCTTCATGGACTATAGAGCAGACACACATTTTCTACTGGGAGCAGAGGGATTTCACTTGAACCAACAACTTTAAACACTGCCTTTGAAAGATGCCATTAAGAGGGCTACTGTCAAATAACAATCAATCAACTGCTACAGATTTTACTGTCATCTTTGTTAAGGGCTTTCAGGTAATGACAGGTGTGGCTTCCTCTCTTTCAGTGCCCCACGGGTCACTACATCCATTCCCGTCTGTTCAGTCCCAGTTATCAGCATGTATTGTCAAACTGTAATTATATGCAGAGTACTTGGAAAATGTGTGAAATTGTGCTCTCACAGATTGTACAAAGCACTAAAACAAAGCCGTTTTTTTTTTTTACCACAAAAATCTTATTTTTCTAATCTGTAACTGTTTTTGCTTTAAGGTGCTGAAATGAAATTATTGCTTTGAAATGTAGAGTTTTTGTACTGTATTTGTAATAAAACATTGTCTTTAAAGTGTTTCCTCTGGATCTCAGTGACTTTTTTTTTTTTCCATGTAGTCCACAGAAGCTCTTATTTTGTTAAAAAAAACACAACTTGAAGCTCTGATATGATGTCCACAGAAAAAAACCATCTTTTCTTTTAATACAGGAGACCACGCTTCTCTCCTCAGCTTCACAATGAGCTGACGTGTGATGTAAATCATCCCTCATCTTCATCATCACGTATTGCTCCACCGCATTAACAAGGCAATACATTTCAGGCCTGTAAATACTAACTATAACTAACAATATCCTTCATGTAAATATTTACCTATTAGAGCTGAAATAAGGTGATTTTTATTTATTCCTGTTTTTTTTTTTTATTTCACCTGCATTAGCTTAAATATTGCTTAGATTTTTAAAATCAAATCAATTTAATATAAAGTTTGGTAGTGAACATTTGAAGATAAACTTTGGTTTTATACTGAATTGAGGAAACAATATCTCAAGGAGCCGCTAGATGTATTAATATACTTTTTACCACTCAGGAAAAATAATACTATCCCAAGTAATGTGTGGAGCTGACATGTTGACAAAGTAGCTGTAGAAGTAAGATAAGCATTTCCAACTCTTTTAGCCCCATTTATCTATTAATAAAAAATATTTACATGAGTAAAAAAACATTTTGTAGGAGGAAATTAATCTCAGCCCTGATGTCATGTTGACAGGAAATCAAGAAATCAGATCTTCAGATATTTATATCCAAAATATCTTTTCAGCATCTTCAGCTGTCTGAACGCAACAGACCTTAAACCCACTGTGTGGGAATATTTGATCATAAAATACACACAAGATGCTTTATATTAACTTTATAAAACACTAGAATGACACAAGAGTTTTAGTTTCACTGCCCCAAAAGCAAATAAACATCTAAATTAATCATCCAATATTTTTATTTAAGTTTAAATCACCTGTTGTATTACCTGTTTCTGCCGCACAGAATGCTGGGATAACCGCGGGCATGCGCACATTTGCGCAGCTGCTGTTAATTAGCACAAACGAGATTAAAAAAAAAAAAAAGAAAAAGAAAAAGCTAGTTTAGAAGAAAACATTTAGCAGACGAAACAAAGCTGAGCATTAAGAATATAACTTATAAGAGGAGAATAAATGGAAACGTACCTGTAAGGTAAGTTTATTTCTTTGTTTTCACCTGATCCTCACCTGCTGTTTGCGCCTGCGGAGTTACTGCAGGATTCAGTTTATCAAATGCTCAGTAGCAGCTGTCAGGGCATGGGAAGAAAGCAGGCTCCTAATAATCTTTATATTATCATGAATTAGAATATGAAAGGATGAAATATATAATATATTCAGCATTATATAAATAATTAGAATTAATGAAGGGATAGCAACGCAACGGAAATCGGTTTATTTGTTTAATTTTTAATTTAATTATTTTAATTTTAATATAAAGTTTGAACCAATTTATAAAAGATTTCTACAAAAGAGACTGCACAGGCAAAAAGGCAGATAATACAGAAGAAAATGAAGCGGCTAATTAAAAAAAATTAATTTTGTTAATGCAAACCCAGTTTTCTGTACATGAGAATATTTTTTCATTCATTCAGCTCTTTTCATACAAAATCAGCTTAATTTTTTTTGTTTAAATCCAGGTTCTTATTCTTAGTTCTGTCTCACTCTAAACCAGAGTGGTAACCATTACTGGGCCAAAGCTGGCTTAGTTCTGGCTGGTTACTTTCAGAAAACAGCCAGGAAGGAATCATGAAGTAATAGTTCTGCCATGTTTGTACAGGTGCTTTCACTAACGTTTACCTGGCAGATAAACTGTGCTCATTAAATCCAACTGGTCTGGTTACTGGTTGGAACAGCAGCTGGACAGGATAAAAAAAAAAAAAAACAACTTTCTGGACCAGGAATTGCCCCCGCAGCTCAGGGTGAATTACATTTTGACTGACCCGATGCAGATCTAATGTTTGTAAAGAAGTCAGGACACTACAAACAGGAACTTCCTTAGAAATGGACTGGTTGGTTGTTTTAGCCTTTCAGTTACCACTTGGCTTGCTTCATAAAAAGCCTGTTTGGGTCTGAAATGGCTCCATTGTGCTGCTTTGTGACAGCAAGCATATCTCAGTTGTATGCTTTACATAATGCGACTTGTGTGTCGCATTATGTAAAACAAACAGCTGAGCTTGTCTGTGAAACCTCAAACTGCAGTGAAAATGCATAATTCAGTTTCACCAACGTCTCCCTTTCAGCTAGAATGACACAGTAGGTGATAAACTAGGTGTGTGCCTTTTTAATTAAATCAATATGTTAAAACTTTCTTTAGGAAAGTTATTTTCCACCAAAAATATTTAATTACATGTTAACTCCTTATTCTTTTCTAGGGTAACTTTTTGGTTGATTAAGTTACACTGCGGTGTCAAACATGGTCCTTAGTTATCACGGTCTTGCAGGTTTAGGATGCTGCTGGCTGCAGAACATCTGTTAAGAAAAGCTTTTTAATTTGAGTCTGAGCTGGAGCTGGAAAACACTACAACCTGCAGGATTGCATCCCTTGAGGGCGAGAGCTGGACACCCCTGGACATGAGGGACAGGGAGAAACTACAAGAAGTGGTGCTGGTAGGACTGTATCTTTAATAGTTTTTTAGTCTCAAACTATGTTGAACACAGTTTCCAGGCTGATGTATTTATCTGTAGGTCTGTTTTTAAGTAGAAGTGGAATAAACCTAAAAGCTATTTAAAATCTGAAGAAATGTCCTATTTACTAATATAGGTCTCTATATGATAAGAGAAGGGCAGCTACTTATTGATGGTTTAATAAACTCTGTCAGTAGAATTGAAACAAAGCCACAACACAAAGGCTTTTAAATGACTTATTAGTTTTTAGTCCCACAAAATTCAGTTCAGATGCATGACAGTAAATGGTCCTTATTGTGGGTTTGCTGTTCTTGTATTTGCTTGGTGCTATTGTGTCAGAGGACGTTCAGACTGTGTATTCAAGTCAAGTTAATTTTCAGGATGTATATTTGTCAGTTTTTCAAACTCAAAAGGCCTAAAACTTAGAACTGTGATATTCTGATGCAGAGAGATGTTCTACTAACGTAGCTAAAGACGGTAATGATAAATGAACTCATACTTATATAGCGCTTTTCCAGTCTTATCGATCACTCAAAGCGCTTTACACTCATAGTCACAGTCACCCATTCACACACACACACACACCCCGATAGGCACATCAGTGTCTTACCCACAGAGTCTGGAATTGAACTCCCAACCTTCCAGTTGAAAGATGGTCCTACTAACACATTTTAGTAGTATCTAATCAAAGCATGGCTTGCATAGCCTGGAGATGTGAGTTCCTGTGGATGTCCGTCAAAGAAAGATGTAGGCCATGCATGATTTTTTCCTTTTGCATCCGTTTGTATTTAGTTTCACATTTCCTTGCAGTAAAGGATAATATGACACTGATTACATGTCTGTAAGAATGCACACAGCCTCTTTCAGGCTTTTGTTTATTTTCTTCAGATGTTTCTGTTCTGCATCCCTCTCAGCATCCAGTCAGCACAACACACTCCATGCAAAGGAAGGATCTTTTAATGCTTTAACAGATTACAAGTGCAAACCAAGAGGTTTTCTGTATTCAGTACCGAGCATGTTGCTGCTTGTGTTTAGACATGTTCAGTTACTATGATTTATTGATGTATTAAATCTAATTTCCCTTCATTCTGCACTAAATTATGTAACTCCTAAGCAGGCTTCGGCTTATTACGGAAGATGAAGACATTAATTACCTCAAAGATGATCCCACATCTTAATCAACTGTATTATAGATTTGTTGGACTGTTATATCTGTACTCATAACATCACAACCTACTGCTGTGACGGTTCATCAATCAGCTGTTTTTGTGAACCTGATGGACCCGACCGATCCACCAGGTTGACCTCGTGCCTGATGGGATCTGTGTGAGGGAGTAAAAGATTTCTTGCTGCATTGGACTTGTTTTCTACCTGCTGATAAATCTTCTGTTTGACCGTCTCCTCTTTGCCTTTTGTATGAAGCAAATTTGCGGATCTCATTGATTAACAGCTGATTAATGACCTATATGTTAACAACGCATCACAACCATCAGGTAATGATTCTGAGGAAGAGCGCAGATAAAATAGTTAAAGAAATCTATAATGCTTTTGTCCATTATGCAGTAAGCCTAATTCTTGTCTTGATTTTCAATCTACAAACAGAAAAACTGGGAGAAATCTTATTTAAACAGTGATGTAGGTCAGGTGTGTGAACTTAAGGGGGGATTTAATAATATATTTAGTTTTAATGCATATGTTTTCATTTAACATGTTATAAATGTGTGTAATTTGGTTTTTCTTTTGTTGCACTGACTTTTTTCTTCTTTTTAAAACAAGTATTTTTATTTTACTTCATTTTTAAATTTTATAAAAGACAGATTGGTGGGAGGCAGCATCCTATCAGATCTGTGACCCGTTGGTTTGTAACAGTTACCAAACAAATTTCAAGTGACATAGATAAAAAATGGTTTTATTAGTTTGTCTAGAAAACTAATTGTAATTTGCATTTTGTCTCTGTTTAAAGCTGCAGCTGACATCTTTTCAGTGTCTGGTTTTTACTTCCTCTTTCAGTTTCTTCTTTCAGAAATACAAAGGTTTGCTCTCCTCGGAGCTCAGGTAGAAGTTCTCTTTCCTGCGTCTTTGCTCGGTCTGTTAGCAACATAACTCAAAAGGATATGGACACAGTTTGATTAGATTTCTAGGTAATTTCAGAAATGGAACAAGTGATTACATTTTGGGATGATCTGGAACAACAAGATGACCTCATGGGAGATGATGATACACTGATGGTAGAATGCCGAACAAACAACTTTTATTAATTTGCTCAGGCTTGATGTGTGATGAATGTTTCAGTGAAGTACAGTGTTTGCATGCTGTTTGGAATTAGGTGGGCTTTTAGGCCTGTGTGTGTGTGTGTGTGTTCCACAGCTAAGTGATCCTGTGGGTTTTTGGCGGTGGAGGTCTGTACTCTGGGTGCTTCTCATTAATTTTTCTTTTCTCATTCTGAACCAGATGTATCTCAGTAATTCACCAGAGGGCAGTCTTTCCACACTAAAAACAACAAACCATTCCTGTTACAGTGACTCCAAGATAGAGGCTTTACAAGTCAAGGGAAGAGCTGCCAGACTGGTTGTGGGAAGTTAAATTTACAGTTTGAAAACGTAATATCTTCTACCATACTCTGCAATTCAGATTGTTTTAGAAAAGAAACAATTCTATTGACAAAGAATCCAGATAATTTATCTTACAGGAAGATGTAAATAGATAATAGGAAATGGCTGTGATGTGTGGCATACTGTGTAGTGTTTTTTGTGAGCATAAGTTGCATCCAGAGCTCAGTTTTTCATCTCGGCAGATGCATTTATGAGGCACTCTGCAACAGCTTGCTGTGCTGAAGCAGTTTCAAGATGCTGTGAGATGCCTGAAGCAGATGAGGGTGAAATCACAGAGCTGTTTTGTGCCAGTGCTGTTTCCACTGCACCTCCAACTAGCTTCCAAAACACTTTGAGCAAAGTGAGGGGAAAAAAGAAGCTGGAGATGACTGCATCTTGGAGAGAGAAGTCTAAGTTAAGATGAGAGGAAAAAAGATGTGATATCATGCCCGGAACATGTATAAAAATTGTACACATTGTTCATTATGTCTAACTTGTGCTCTTTCCTTTTAAGTCAAGTGTTGACAATTTTGTACATTAAGACGTCTCATGAATATCACAGAAGGGAAGCTTTAAGAGACATTCTTGATCTACTTGTCCAGCTGTACACTACTACAGCTCTGCAGCTTGTTTCAGTTCACATTACACGTCTGTGTGCTTTTTTTATTTACTTGTCCGTGATTAAAAAGCAAACCCTGAAGAGGGAGCAGAAAATCCCTCTTCAGGATTTTACCAGACTAATCTCAGTGACTCTGAGTGAAAGCTACTCCTGGTTATGCTGCAAAACCTCCACATGTTGCTCTGATTCATGTGGCGCCCACTGTGTTTGTGTTTTTTATTTTTCACAAACTGCTGTTTTGAACAGTAATGGAACGTTTTCCTTTTTTTTTTTTTTTTGTTTTTATTAATGAATTTTCACATTTAAAGACCAGACATGAGGCAGAAGAGACCCAGACCCAGCTTTTGTGCACTTTTAGAGAAGTAAATTTCCAGATGCATGATGATGCTTCCATGTGAAAGCCAACAAACCTCAGTGGGACAGTAGAGCAGTGCTGTCTCTGCCCTCAGCAGCATCAGACATTTGCAAAGCACTCATCTTGACTATACTGACACCTTTCATGACTTAATCTTTCACATTTGACAGTTCAACACTCTGTTGGGCACATTGGGTCTAAGTCACTTGATACCCTTTGGTACATATAACGATGCTTTCTGTCTCGTTGAAGGTTAACTGTATATTTTGTTAGGTTGCACCAGAGACATTGCCTTGCTTTGGTTGGCCTATAAAACAAGCCATGGGACGCATATGGCTGGATATGTCATGAACGCTTAGGGGACAAGTGGGGTGTGATGCGTCTGTCAATGCTCTCTGTGGTAGATGAGGAAGATGCTTATATTTTTGGATTTATGTTCATGGGAACCCTGGTATTTGGCGGGTGTGGGGTTCGGGTGATATGGAAATTAGTCGCGCTGATGCGTAAGAACGCAGAGGAACGAGACCGGGTCATGGATGGAGTATTGAAAACATCTTGAGGAGTGTGTCTGACCGGATCAATCCAACACTGACCACTTTCTGGCTATTTGGAATCATGGAGCCTGAGACCAGCAGAGACTCAAGGCTGGAAAAATACCAGCCTGAAGTCATAACATCATCATATCTGAATCTGGCTCCCTGTTGGAATAATAAACTTCCCCTGGAATGACAACAGATAAGAAGCTCTGACCTGTCCTCCCTATGCCCAATCGGCGATGTTCCGGGCCTGAAGGTCGCTCAGTTGCCATGGAGATGGTAGGACGAGGACTGAATGGCTTGATGCGCACACCTCACATGGGCACCCACACTCATGTTCAGCCTACAGATAACAACCACCTACCACTGTCTTGGTCGCCCTCTGATCTCCTCCCACTTCCTGAGCTTTCTGGCTGGATTGCGCCATTAGTGGCTGAGACCCCCAACTCCCCACCCTCCCTCATGTGGTGTTATGTTTTAGCATTAGATAAATGTCCATTATTGTTCAGGAGGTTTGTTAAACCTCTGCTGTGCTGCACCTAACTAGTACAGTACAGTACAGGGGGGCAAATTTTTTTCCCTCTCTCTCTATCCTTGTGTGTTTCTGACCCCCACACTGCACAAAGACACACCGGAACCTGGCTGCGCCTAAGCACTGTGAGATCCTGTTCTATTCTGTGATGGTTATGTAATCTTGAACCGGCTGTTCTTAAATCAATCTCGCTTGTGCAACTGTATGTTGTATAACTGTGCTCCTGACAATAAATCCTCTTGAATACTACGTGAGTTTGGGTCAATCCTGTGTGTGTGTGTGTGTGTGTGCGTGAACCTTAGTAGCCTATGCAAGTATGTGTATGCAATGCATTTTTAGTGTCCGGGGTAGTTTGACTCCAATATTTCAATGTGTTTAAGTATATTTAAAAACATGCATTACTATACATGTACTTATTCTCCTCTACTGAAGGTAAATGTGTTACTTTTCACAATTATTTGTAATTTTATCTTGTTTGAGTACCCCCACGATCGCTACCCAGAGGTTGCAAAAAGACTTTGTCAATCAGGGGAAGGAGGACATGTTGCAGATGAGGCAGTTAGTTACAAGATAAACTGCACTTAGAAATATAACATGGATACAAAAACTCACTGCATTAACGTGTGGTTGTTGGTTTAGTGGTTGTAGCCTTTGTGCTGATCTGTTATGTGACCTTAGATCAACTAGTGAAGTTATATTAGCAATGCACACTTCTTATTTATTTTTTAATAAACTTGATGGTGAAAAGCTTTTTCTTTTTTGGTGCTTTTATCGAAGAAAAAGAAACGACATGCATGTTTCTCTTGGAACTTCGCCCCCGCCATATCATCCTCTTTTTCTGGGAGAAGCTGAGGGAATTGATTACACAGAGCAGGAACACTTTGTCAGGCCTGAATGCATTTTCACAATGTGTTGCCTGGAACAAAGGGACACTATTAAAGCTTTCGTTGCACCCCTCTAAAACTTTTGATTTCCCCCTCGGTTGAACAGAAAGCTGCGGGAAGATGGCAATTGAAAATTAATTGGCAGCATGTCAGCGGTGTATTTACATTTTGTTCTTTTAAAGATGCAGTTAATTACAAGAAATGAAGAAATCTGCAGAGAGATGAGACATGTTGCGTCCGTTGTTCTCCTCCTTGCAGACTGTCTTCTGCTCTCGGGGAGGTGTAGGCAGGCTTTCCAATTAACCACAGACTAAAAAAGACCCAACGCTCCAATGTTTCAGCAGGTAAAAGAAGTCCACATTTAAATTGTTTGCCAAGTGCTGTAATGGAAAGATGGCTGCATGTTGCTCCCATACTTTTATGCTTCAAGCCAAAATAGGAGAGCGTAAGAAAAATGTTCTCTTTCAAGAGTTTTGTAACTCTGGAAAACTATTGCAAATTAGATGCAGGAAAGGTGCTTTAAATGCTGAATGCAATAAGCCGAGCTCTTGTAATGCATTTGTTGCCAACTGAGCTTTGCATAAAAATGTAGCTTGAAAGGCTTGGCAGAAAAAAAGTGCACGTAGTTTTGTCAGTCCTTCTGGTATTCATCATTACCATCATCGAGGGAGCCGTTACAACATCAATATCCCAAAGTTCACCCTGTGTCTACTGTTATTAATGCTGGCATTATGAAAAAACTCTACATTTGTTTTTTCCATTCAAGAGAATTAAAATTTCATGGCTTTATGAGGGTCTTTTTCCTTTTGGTTTTCCCTGAGTACCCAAAACAATGCATTTCAAACTGTCTCTGGTCCCCTATACTTGTATACCGAGTATACAGGCGCAACAAACACTCTCAACAAAGCCGTGGTTATGCTTGCTCATTTTTATAGTGCTAAATCACAAAATAAAACTGTCAGAAATGCCTCGAGCCAAAATAAAAGCTTCCCCTTCACTCACACACACACACACACACACACTCCCTAAAGCAACTACAAATACAGCAACAGAACCCAGGAGTTGCTGCAAAGCTTCTCTAAAAGCAACATATGCTTTTTGTACTGGAAATACATTAGTCATGAGGGGAAGGAAACAGAAGGAGGGGGCAATTGAAGTTGGGAATAACAACTCAAATGCCCCACATTTCCACTTTGGCACTAAGCATAGAAACTTTTAAAAGAAATGGAAAGTTTGATGCTGGGACATAAAAAGGAATAATGGTGGATACCTCGGGAGCTTGCTTGCTTTGTACTTTTCTGTGAAGACCAAAGAGGGCCTTTTAAGAAGCTTGTATAATTGATTCCACCCAGAGGTAACCCAAGGCAATCACCTACCTCACTAAAAAGCACCAAACAGTTTTTTTTTCTCTCCCTTCCCTGACTTTGTATTTCTTTCTTTCTTTCTTTCTTTGTAGCTTTTATCTGCAACTGTGACATGAAGCAAAGCTGACTAAACATTAGTCTGAAAAGGAGATTTGATTTAATCAACATGGGTCTCTTGATTCCTGGCGCTGGTGGTCATACGTAGATTTTGTTGCCAATGGTTGCTGGCCAGAATGCAGTCCTTGACATGAGTCTGCTGGATATCAGTGCTGCCCTAAGCCAAACTGATGGCTCCCAATACACCACTATAATATCCATATTAATGGCATGATTATAATGTGTTGCAATCGAGAAGTCTTTTCATTAATGTTGTGATTTTAAAAAGCAATTATAGGTATTAATTATCTGCTGTAGCCATAAGGTTTCAATGTCTTGATTTTTACTGATGTGATGGAACCATTGAGATGCCAGTCTTTAGCAGACTAATGCCTTTTCATTTCCTCACTGACCACGAGATAAAGAAGGTATGACATCTGCAACATGAAGGAATGGAATAAGATAGAAACTTATCCAAATATTTATAAAATACTTTTATCACTACAAGTATTGATATAAAAAATGAATATAAAGATCTAAACTATTTTTAGATTAAATGCCCTGCATTCATTCACTTGATTGCATAGATGCAAAGCCACCATGAGTGACTGCGTCCCACTATAGGTTTCAAAGTGATTGCAAACCAGTTTTTAATAGTGTGAATTAAATTATATTTTGTCTCCGTTTCTGGGTTTGTGCATGTTCAGTCCTTCATAAGGGTACCAGCATCCCTTGAAAGTCCCCTGAGGTCAAATACCTCTACCCACCTTGATACCTTTTTTTAATGTTGATACAAAGTTAAAGTAAATGGAGATCCTGCTTCTTGAAGGGAAGGATGTAATGGATGGTGTGGTGGTGGTACGACTTCTGCCAAGGAGGCTATGCTGTTTTTTTTTTTTTTTTTTTTTTTATTTTAAATATTCTTTCTAAAATGAATTCCTTGGTTTAACCTAAAATGCATAAAGGAGAAGGCTCTGGAAGGAATTATGAGGACATTTAGAAAGAGGGGATTCTTCATAATATGGATGGAAAATGGCTGCTTTGCAGAGGTCTGAATGCGTTTCTAGTTCCAAATGTTAACCAAAGAGCTCAATTTGTGCAAAGCCACCATAAAAGGAAAACTGTCAGCCTAAATGTAGTTCATGAAGACCGTAACGTTATGCAACTGGTTTCCAGACACATTTTTTTTTCGACCACCATTCTGCACATGTTAAAAAAAAAAAAAAAAAAGTTAATTATTTGAAAAGGCTTTAAGTTAAAACAAAGGTTTTAATGTACACATTTATTAGTTTTTATAAAGATTACTTAATTTTAATATTTAAAAATATTTTCTTCAGAATTTTTTTTTATAATCAGAATTGGATTAGTTTCTGTAGACTTGTGTTTCTGTGTTTTTATTCCTTAACATTCAGACAGTGAATTTACCCCAGGGTGAAAAATCTGTCAGTTGTTCTTCTTAACACGGTGACCTGTCCAGGTGTACCCCACCTTTCTCCCAATGATTGCAGGGATTGATTCCAGCTATCCAAGAACTTAATTTGGCGGTAGTTGTATGAATGACTGAACGGTTCCTCTCTATATACTCTAATGCTTTTGAATAGATTTTCAGAACATTTATCAGACGTCCACGATGCCATCTTTTCTCAGAGGAAATGCTAAATCAGACTGTTGTAGCTTAGTCGACACTGGGGCTGGCACACTGAAGTTGGCGTTCAGTTTGCAGCCAGTGAGTCTAAAACCATTGACTAGTTCTGCAGTTATCAGGAATGTAATGTGGAGAGTGTCACAGAAACTGAGGGCTGGAGATAAAAGGATTTGACTTGAACACATTTACTTGATAGAGAAAAAGCACCTAGAAGATACTAATGGACAGCTTTAAGGATGTAACTCAGAAAGATGAAATGAGTATTAGCTGAAGGGTTTCACCTTCAAACTCCTTTTTCTTCAGAAAAACCATAACTTCTGTTACTGAGTTGCACAAACCTTTTGAACCTTTTTAGTATTGCTGGGATCACTGGTGACAACGCTGTGCATTTCAAAGTACGGCAAATCCTTACTGCTACTTGCAGTCGCAAAATCTAAGTACTGATATTCTGGTTCAGGTAGAATATTAGACCAACACTAATACAAGCTGGTTTCTAGTTTCCAAGCTGTAAGATCCGTATAGTCAGGTTTAAATAACTTGTAATTGTTAAGTAAAATGTATAAACATTAGTACTGATGCAGAAATAATCCACAGATCAAAGTTACTCGTTTCTAATAAAAGACCATTAAAATACAACCTGAACCACTAATGAAGTAGATCAATGTTTAATGTATTTTTATCAAGTGATGACATATAATGATGCTCATTAGGACTGATATTCTGCTTTAAGTCATTATGTCCATTAGAGGCTAACTCCAATGTAATCTCACCAGATGAATAATGGATCAAGGGGAAGCCTGAGTAAACTTAATTGAATGTAAGACGCTGTATTTTTTATTTTAAGCATATGTGAGTTGAAGACCTTCGAAAGGGTAAAATAATTTTTCCTGATGGAGAGAAATGGAGGGTAACGGTGGCAGAAAAACTTGATCGCATCTCCCTCCATGTCATTACCTCAGGTGTGAAATTCCTTCCTGCTCATGCTGGAAAAGCAAGCATGCATGCTCAGCTGTGAAATTGTATCTTTTCTGCTTCACCTGCCCCTTCCCTGTAAACCCCTCCCCCACAAAAAAAAGGAATGGATAAATATAACCGTGAGCCTTCCTTTGCATAACACTGTTACAGCTTATAATGAGGTACTCAGAAACCCCAGGAACACCTAAACACAGCGGTAACAGAGCAGCTGTCACAAGCTGAGACGGCTGATTTCTCAAATTATCGCGCCAATCGACTGTTGTCTTGTAGGAGTTCTCGGAGGAACTGAGACTGAGCTGAAAAGCTTTATCTATTAAAACTGAGATATAATGAAGGCATGGCAAGAAGGGGCTATATATTTATATATATATATATATATATATATATATATATATCATTACGAGTAGGTTTAAGCATATTTTAACAGACTGCTTTGTTAAACTGGTGCAGGCAGGTGGCTTACTGTGGCCAGGAGTAGGGCTGCACGATATTAAGAAAATTTGTGATATGCGATAACACTATGTATAGTTGCGATGACGAAATCTTTTGCGATATATATATACAACAGTTTGATGTGCAATGTTTTTTAGCTATAGATGTTGTGCAACCAGACAACAAAAAGTGGGTATT
>JBAMIG010000016.1:1872539-1883984 GCA_037177335.1 Kiunga ballochi | reverse complement strand
AAATGTTCGCAACTAGAGCTTCTCCACACCCGTGCTGTGCCCATCTTGATGAGAAGATCCAGTTTTTACTGGTGCCCGCTCTGATTTTAATGGGCAGGATTAGCTAGTGGTATTGTCCACGGTGGTACTTTTTCTTTTGTGAGGGTATAAAGGGAACGATCTCGGACTCACCTGTTTGTGCACACATTTGGTGAAAGCAAATTTTGTATAAGGACCTTTTTTTTTTTCTTCCAATTACTAGAAAACATTCAGAATATAACAAATGGATAAAAATCTGACCCTTTTTTAAAACATAAATAAGTAAATCTGTTTTTCTTTTTGTTCTGCTGTTCCAATTTAGATTAAGTTGATTTAGCTTCACATAATTCAGCTGACTATTTATTTATTCTCACACGTGAAAGAGTAGTTTTTGCAGCGCCAATTTTTTGCAATGCAAAAATCTATTTTCAGCATATATAATTTTTTAACCTTGGACCTCTAAACATTTATGCCGGCGGCTATCTACATTTAGAAGTCAAGCGTATGATGGGATGTGTATTAGAGTGAAAATAAAGCGAGAGTGGAGCAGCTGATCAGACTGTCATTCACTGTTCAGCCTAGTGCCTGTCATCATCTTCTGTCTAATCATTTTCCCCTGGTAGCTGATTGCTTTTTACCACTAATAATCTAGACAAGACACACACACACGCACAGCATATCAAAGTTAGTTGTCTGCTAACGCCTGACAGCTGTTTTCAACTCAGGATCCTTCGTCATGTTGAGTTTCTGCCAAAATGGAGAGAAAGCGTTTGAGTTCTCCTGCAGCGTGAGGATGATGGAAGGAAGGTGGAAAAGGGCAGCAGTGAAATTCATTAATTCCAGTGATTTGCCAGTCAAGGCTTTTGCTTTTTCTCCCCTGCCAGACTAAACATAAACACAATCATGTGCAAATGAACCCAGATGAGATGTGACAGTTCTATTGGGCTTAATTTATTAGCAGTGATTATGCAGGCCTGCTTTCTACTGGCAGCCAACAGAGACAGCTGAAAGTAAATACAAGAAATCAGCAGCTTGATGAAAAGTGGATATTATTAGTAGTGATGGCTAAAGCTGCTGGCATGATGATATTCATTTAAAGACTGATATGTTCAGGCTTTATAGAATATATTGCTATTTTGACATCTTAACTAGAAAGTGTGCCGTTGAAGCTCCACTTCATGCTCTATCGGGACTGCTTGAATTAATGGACATATGACATCTTTAATTCAATATTTTGGGATTTTATTAAATCAACACACAGCAGGGAATAATTAGGTGCCAGTTAATGATAATGATAATGAGAAGATGGGAATGTTTGTGCTTGTGTGAATCTCTACTCTCAGCATGTGCTTAAATTAAAATTTCACTTTTTTTTATTTATTTATTTGATGAAGTTTTAAAGTCATAACTGTTAGACTTTTGTGGGATACAGAACTCTTAAACAGTGGAATTGTGTAAATACTCCATAGCTGGCCAGTTAAATAGGTAATGATCACACATCTCATGCATCAAAAAACGTTCCCCTGTTATTCCAGTCTTTATCTGTACATAAGAAATGCATGTTTTCTGTAATATACAAGTAAAGACTATCAGAAAAATAATCTTGTTTGATGGATTACTTCATGTCAATATCGATATATGTCCCAATATAAGGCAAACCCCTTTTTGTAAATTATAGATAGCAATTAGGTAAAATGTGATAAATTTTATTTGTCTCAAATTGAATATAGCACATATTTTTATACAAATGGTATCATCATGCATACTGATTATGTAAAGTTTGAAGCTTTAAATGTTTCAGGAGAGCAGAGAAAATTTGTTTGATGGTTGTTGCAGCCTAGCTAATAATATATTTTATATGTTCTGCAAAAAAACTATTCATAACTTTTTCCATGTGGTCTTCTTGAAATTAAACGTATGATCCTTTATTTTTATTCCAGCCATGTCTAGTAAAATGGGTTGTTGGACTTTGGTTTAAGTGTGACTTGATTACAAATCTAAAAAGTCTGACACGATGTTAGAAACTGCAGCTCCTGTCCACATGCCTCCACACATTGGTAACATTAATCCACTGCTTAAACAGGATCTTTCTTTGACTGGCCTTGTTGGCATCATTTCCTTTAGCCTTTTTGGAAATTTGTAATGCATTTCTAAAAATATTTAATTAACGATCACAATCCCTTCACACTGAATAAACGAGCTTCTATTATAATGTTGTTGAGGCTGCCTTCTTTAATAAAACTGTATTTTATTCTCTTCCCATCAATAAAACTACTTTGAGCTTACCGTTTGTGCCATTTATTCAGACAATGACAGAAAATGCTTCTACAGGTGCAGCAAACTGTATTCAACACCACAACACTGTCACTGCCATCATTTCCTCTTTTTCCCCTCGTTTCCATTGCTGAGTGACTGGTATTGATGATTCAGTGATCTGAAACATTAGCACATCTGCTGCTGACAGTTACTGACATGGCTGGACCTCAGTTCTTGCCACATGATGGAGGTTGTGTAATATTCTTTTCCTCATTATCTTGTCGTCTGTGGGAAAAGGATGGAACTGATTTGTTTCCTTGACCATATTTCTTACAGTAAGTTTGAAATGGAGAGAAGAGGCAGGACATCCTACTCTGCTCATTAATAAAGGCTCACATAAATGATGAGTCATGGTAATTAGATGAGGCAGTGATATTAAATAGTGTTGCACATAGGTCTATTGTGACACATTTCCTCATGTCTGTCTGGACCAGATGTCGTCATAAACCTATAAATAAAAGTTTTAATTGTTGGTTAGTTTCACCGCCTCAGGTTTGGTATTTTGCTACCTTTTTTTCTTGGCCTTTTCTAATGTCAAAAGTGACCACATTTAGATAATTAAATGGAGTAGATGAGTGATGCTTTAAAGCTGATTGGCTAATGTTGCGTTTGTTGTAGTTATTTTTCATGAAATATTTCCTGCACCTTGAACCGAAGAAGCCACTAATGGAATCATATCATCTCCATCCGTTTAAATTTTTAAAAAATTTTATAAACCTGCCAAGTCCAATTTCAGGTTGAGGAGGGAGCTGAAGCTGGTTTCTGCTACCAGGCAGGAGGCAGGCTCTATCCTGGACCGGTCACCTTGCTATCTCTGGTCCAACTCCTGACATTAACAATACATACTAGTCATACTTAGTGGATTTAAAACTATCTGTCAGCATAGTGTGCATGCTTTTGGGCTGTGGAGTTGCATATAATGAACCCATGCATGCGGAGAGCATCCGGACCGCACAGAAATTCCTTAGCCAAGGTTTGAACCAGGAACCTTTTCAGCCAATGTTGCTAAGCAACACACCACTGGGCAGGAAATAAAACTTGTAGTTCCCATTTTATTCTTAGGAGAGAGAATGGAGTTTTCTTTTTGTTCATTTTTTGCACTGGAGCTAAAGATGTTTTGGAACACCTGTTGTTGTATCACACTTGTTTTTCAGTAAGGAGCCCTTCAATTGTCTGTCCTCAGGTCTGTAAGCGTCTTCTCAAACCTCTCACAAACCAGCATCCATGAACACTAGTTCTTCTTTTGATGCTGTCTGAACAGTTCTGTTCTTCCACAACTTTCCATTTTTGCCAAGAAGAAGAATTGATTTATTTTCTGTTTTTTAATCCAGATTATGTTTATAATAATCATTGCTTGGAAGGTAAAGCCTCTTTAGATTAAAGCTAAGACGGCTGCTTTAAACAGTTTTTTTTTTTTTAAATCCATATCTTTTTTTTCTGGTGGTTGAAAACTTACCATGTCTTCATTTTATAGTTGTATAAATGATAGAAAAATCCTGTTTCTTTGTTTTGTTTTTATTTGTATTTATTTTTAATGGTATTCAAGCCTCAGACACATTTTATTGAAATTTACTATCACATGTAAAGCCAGCAGCAGTGTTTGCTATTCTACATTATTTTTTTGCATATTGTCGTTGCAGAACCAGTTGAATACTAGTCTCCCAACTTATGACCTTTTTAGGAGCTATTTAGCATCACTCAGTATTAAGTCTGCAGTCAAGGCCTTAAAAGCCATTACATGTTCTGATTGTGTATCTAACGCACTAATTGAATACCATCCCTTGGCCACTCTTCATCAGTGACGAGCCCATGCTGGTGAACTGATTTGTATATAATTTGCTCAGTGAGAGCTTCAATCACAAGAGACAAACATTTTCCCTCTCATTAAAGAACACATTAAAGATTATCTTCTCCAGTTGCCACAGTGACTCTATCTAATATGATTTACTGGAAGTGTGCAGCGAACATTTTCTGTGTGATCCAGCGAGACTTATTTTCTCTTGCCTCTTCTCTCACTTCCCTTCTTTTTGCAGTAAGTGAGTCTAAAGAGACCTCTTTGATCTTGTCTCATTGCTCTCGATACTCCAGACTGAATTTAAATCACACGGCCGACTATTTTAAGAACAAAGCTGCTGTCGTGCTGAACAAGGGAAAAGAGGAGCTCACTTTAGTCCTTCTACATTGTCAGAATTTAAATTTGTTAGACAGCAGGGAAAATGTGCTTATTAGTGACTCTTCTCTGAATCCATTCTGTAACAATGAAACTTCTGTTTATGGACATACTGTGTGGTGCGATGATGCTACTTTTTAAAAGCAATGACATGCATGTATCAAGAAAAGCTTGTGTTTGTGGCTGCTTGACAAACATATCTGCATTATTGCACTGATTTGTAGGATGTTGTTACCTTTTAGTTTCATAATGTCTTCCTATATTACACATGAAGGTGCTGCTGTTAGCTGAGTGTTTGCATTTAGGTTCCGTTCAAAATACTTACTGTCCTTAAATGGCAATGAGGCATGCAAATAAGTGTGATATAAAAATAATAATAAAGTGCATGACATTTAATAACAAAATGATTTGTAGAATGAAGTTTTGCAAAATCCTAAATGTCTGCAATGCCTGTGTTTTTACTGTTTGGTGGCACAAATAGTGTAACATTGTCCTGCTTGGTGTTTTAACTGCTTGAGTTTTTTAAGTGTTGTACCGTTTCCTAAATATTCAATGTTTTTTTTTGTTTTTTTTGTTGTCTTTTTTTTTAATTTATTTTAAAAGAAAAAGAAAATTACCCAAACCTACAGGTGCTGAGACAAAATGAGAAAAGTGACTCACCTGTTCACATGTAACCATTAAAGCTGGCCTCGCTGTGGTGGTTATGTGTTTTTGAAAGCGGTTCAATTTTAAAATAAAAATTATTTTATATTTAGAGAGTTGAAACTTTAGCCATTACCGCTCCAAACTGAAAAATACTTCCTACAATCATGCATTTGAAACTGGTTTGAAAGATGCCTGTGCTTGGTGCTTCTATTTGCATTTATAACATTAGTTTTTCATTAAAATGTCTCTAAATTGCATTTTTTTAAATTCACCTATTCTAGCATTTCATGTCACTTTGGATTTTGTTTACTGTTTTCAGTGCTTCCTGCCATGCCACTGGGTTTTGGGATCAGTGCTGTAATCAGCTCTACAAACACCTTTTTGCATTTCAAAGGCCTTTTTCTATTTGTTTCCAGCCTATACACGAAGCCTTGTTTTTGTGTTTCATGGTTGCCCTTTTCATAAAAGCCAGCTAACATGTCACCAAAAAGGTCAGTGAGCTCTGAATAGCATTAACTGTCTGTTTGCTACCCAGCCCTACTTTTCAAAAGCCGACATCGGTCCACTGCTTTCCCCCACTGATGATCATAATCAAGAAGACCTTCACATACAAATCTGATTGTTTCTCATTCTAGACACTCGTCCTGACAGATCATCAGCTTCTCTATTGCTTTTGTTTTGCTGACTGATAAGAAATGGCTTGCTGGATGTTTCAATCTAAACAAGAGAGAGGTGTCAAAGGTTGAAGCAAAGACATGTAAGCTCGCCAAAAGATCTAGGCTGAAAAGTAAATTAAATCTTGGTCTTAAAGGAGCACATTTCCCTGCAGTAGAGGGTTGTGTATATTGGCTCTTTGCTGTAAGCCAACTGCTGCATTTTTAGAACAAAACGGTAAGTGGGGGGAATTGCTAAAATATACAGCACACCCTGAACCTCTGGTCACACGGGGGCAGTGTTGCACCACTTCACCATCCTCCACTCATATTGTTTCCTTCCTCTTCTTCCTGCTGATGGGTTTGTACCTATCTTTATTGCAGAAGCATATAGCAGGTTTGGGTCTTATGCTCTGGTTCACTTTATTTCTTCCACATCTGTCTGAAGTAAAATGACAACAATAACAACAAAGACAATCAACACAGAACCGTTGGGACTTTGCAGAAGAAGAAAATGCCACCAGGTCATCCTCAACAGGTGTCCATAGAAGGACCTGACAGATGTATTGAAGAAGCACAAAGATCAGTGGTGCTGTCGCTCAATATTAAATATTTTGGCATCCATTTTGCATCCTACTTTTACTCTGAGCTCTCTTCAGCATGTAAAAGTCAGTCTGATCTTATGTCTTGTAATTTTGTTCAATCTCATTTTATTTTCTTTCTACATTATAAAACCAGTTTGTCCATTTCCAGTTGCTTTCACGTGATGTTCCACGTCATGAAGACATTTCAAACATATTTTTAGGGTGAAAAAATGAGACTTCTGACAGATTTATATCAATGATATCCATACTGCGACAACTGATTATGCAACAATACAACAATGACACTTATTTAGTATATTTTGGACATGTACTCCTGAGTGAATAGAAACCAGCTTTGTTTAAACAGTCTTAACAGTGGAGCAGTGATGACTTGCATTTCAGTGTTTCTTTAAAAGCCTTTTGAAGAAAGTATCTTTCATTCAAGCCACTGCCTGCGCCTCTTAAAGGAGAGCAGATTTAATCATGCAGCCTTCAGCTGAGATTTGTTATTTTTAAGGCAGTGAATGCATCTATTGATTTTTAGCTATATAAAAAGGGAGGGGTAGTTGAGATTTATACTGGCCTTTGTCCTGGAGTCAAACCACTGATGCTGAAGATTTCTGCATTAAGCAACTGTCTAACATGTGTCTGTTCAGCAGGTTGGAGTGCAGGCTCAGTGTGTGTACTCTCTCTCATCTCGGTACCAGTTCATTTATCAGCTGAAGGTATTGGTGTCTTTTTTTTCTTTACTGTTTACTCAGTCCACGCTGCCAGCACTCATCTGAGTACCTCTGATGGGCAGCTGAGAGGTGTTTCTTTTATTAAAGTGCACTGTAGAAGAGGTATGTGCATTTTATATTTATGGTGCTGGAAGGAAGGAGATGCAAAGCTATTGATTTTTAACAGCTTGGACCTTAATGAGAAAATGGATGTTTGCTGAATGAGTTCATCAGGGAATATTTCTTATTTAATATTCTCTCAAAGTTTCTTCTTGCCTGTCATAAATGTCTCTTTATATTACGTGTCATTGTTTACGTAGAACTCATTAACTACACATATGGTTTCGAAGGAGTGGCCAGACTTGTTGGTGCCACCCCTCAAAATGGGATTGGTCAATCCATATTAATTGGAACATTGTTTTTATGTTTTTCCTAATGGACTGCGCACATGTGCCACCAATAGAACTGTTTTACCAGGCAGATGCTCGGGACCACAAGCCTGAAAAGTGGTGCGGAGGGCCGACTGACTTTGTGCTGCAGAGTAGTGACTGTATAGTGTTTACAATGGCAATGGTCAGTCAGAGTAGAAGTCCCTAAACAGCCTGTACGTCTCAGTATTGCTGCAAGTAGCAGTGCTTGTTATGTAAACATGCTAGTGAAAAGGAGGCTATTTCCCACTGGGACTGACAAGATGTAGGGTAAAAAATAGAAAGTAGGAGACAGTGGTAAGTAGTTCAAATATCAGAGAAGCTAATTAAGCTCAAAGCAGATTAGTCCTGCTGTGGAGTTGCTGGGTCTCATGAGGTTAAAGACAAACATTTAACATTGACACATCTCTTTTGTTTGGTATAGAATTCAAGCTGTGCTAAGTTACGCTAAATTGTAGAGAAATTATTTAAAGGCAAGAAATTTAATGAATAGATGAGGTGAGTGAATAGATGTAAGTTGTGAAAACCCCTTGTTGTTTTCATTTATTTGTCTTCAGTATGTTTTTCATAAAACCATTTTTTTTGTCCTGGTAGTATAATCCTGAAGATTCAAAGTACAATGCATGGTTTAATCGATTTGAAACCATGCATAGTCATATTGCCACAGGCACAGCCTAAGAAAGCAGAAATAGTCACACACTTGGTCTTAAAAGCTCTTGTTCATTGTTAATAAGTCTTAAATACAAAATGACAAGACAATTTAACTTATGAGGCTTTACATTTGGTCTTTGCAAAAGATTTCAGCCTTTCAAATTGTCTTGTATTTTGTGTTTGCAGAGCTTACTCGAGCTTTAAGCTAAACGGAGGGCTATGATAAGTCTGCCAATTCCTGTCTGTCTACGCTGATTATATTAAGTCAGAAACTGAATAAGCAACAGGTGATTAGAGTTTATAACTGAGCCATACTGGTATGAATAATTGGCCGTTAGAGCTTTGGGTGTTAAAATAATGCCAACAATTAATTAAATTATGCTAAATAATGAAGTTTGGTAGGATTTTTCTCTTTTTAAAGGCAATTCCTAAGAAGGGAGAAATCTTGTCTGGGCAGACGGTTTTGAACTTTTCTATCTGCTGAGTAGCAAAAGCCTTCCTTTATATTTGCTCCTTGCTCAACAGCCTGCTCAGCCTGCTGGATCACAACAATGGAAAGAGGGATTTAAAGATAGACTGACTGAAGGACTATAAGGGTGCGGTTTAAAGATTGTAGATTCCTGCTGACAGAAAAAAAATGGTCAAACTGATGGCTCTTAGCTCTTTCCTTCCTTTGCCTGTTTCTATCTACCAGCCATTACCTCTGAATTGGTCTTGTTGGGATCCCCAACATTCCTGTGGTGAAAAGTCACTCCTGGATCTCATTCCTCATATTTTTCTGCTGAGAACACATAGAAACACACATATGGAGACTGTTACTGTTCAAAAAGCCATGAAATCCAATGAGTTTCCTCCAGGACCCCTTCTTCTGTGTTGTTTTCATTCAGGGCTCCATGCATTGAAACTACTGCAGTGATCACAGCCTTTCTAATTCCAGTCCAGTCCAGGATCATACGAGTCAAACATGCAGACATCTCACTACATGTAGGAATGCATACATCACTGTTGTAAGTTTTCCACCAGCTTAGAGTCACGTTGCTCTTGAGTGCAGAGATGATGGTTTGTTACTAGATTCTTTTAGTTTTGCAGAAGAAAACTGAATGCTTTCTCCATAATGTGACCCTCACATGCTCAGGATTTTACATCTGTTTTACCTCTCATCATTGACCAGTACAAGAAAGCCTGGATTTTCAACATTTTCTCACAGTATTATTTGTATTGTAAACGTTTTAGCATATAATCTATAATCTAAGCATGTAATTTGCCTTAACCAAACATTTTTCTCTAATAGTTTGCTGATGTTTTGCTTTGCAGGCCAGTTATTCAATTCAGTTGCTCATTTGTAGCTGACATGTCCAGCCTACTTGGTCGACTTGGCCCCAGATTTTCAAACAAACAAGCTTAATTGAAAAGAAGTCAGTATTTTAATGTTTCGGCCGATGGTTGGGATGGTATATATACAGCTTTTATAGCCTAAGATTGACTTCATACAAAAAAGAGAAACTGAATCTTTAGTACATCAGACATATGGTCTTTTACTGTTTTATATTTGATCACCTAATCTGGTCACTTACTGCCCAGTTAATCCTCTATAATTAAAGTGTTAAAGGCTTAAATAAAACCTAATAGTCCTCTTCCTCCTTCCATAGTGGGGAGGTCCACTTGTTCCATAAAACTCGCCCACATAAAAACACAAAGTCTTTATTACCTCTGCAGCTCAACGGCCTCGCCCCTTCAATGTAGTAAAAAAAGCTGTTTAAATACTGTTATGCTTGTTAGGCTTTCAATATTAGGCTAAATAAAAACATGTTACATTGTGTTGGACTTGGGTTAACCTGTTTTTAATTTAGTACCTATATGGTTTGACAGAATGTACATCTACATTTAAAGATTTAGATGATGTATCAGCAGATGGGGGCAGATGTAGCCCCCTGGCAGAGCGTAGGGTTAAAATAGGAAGATGCTTTCACTGGATTTATCTAAAATACTATTGTAATCTCTATTACTCAAAACCTAGATCAGCTAAGTGTGAATACAGCATAAATTATTCACTGCTGTCTACCTACATCAGTAAGTCATCATACCTTTTTGTTTCTGGTTAATTTCTTATTTTCTTTATTTGCTTCAACCATGCCTGGATTTTCTCGTCTCTTCTACATTGCTTATTTTGTTGAGTGAACAGGATTTTTATTTTTATCACGAGAGAAGGTGTCCACTGTGCTTTTTGAGGATGCTTTCTGCCCCGCAACACAGAGAATAGACTCCCCGTTTTTATCCACTTCACGGGCATCTTCTCCTCTCAGGATATTTCCCCTGCTCTTAGTGCGTCCTGATTCTACTGTACTTTTGTTCAAATAAATGGTTTTCTCCAGGATACAGTGGCATCAGGGGACCAAAAGAAAGCTTTCCTAAACTTAATCCGTCCAACCTCCAGGGAACTGGAGTTAACATGTTGAAGTGCCTCAATCTGATAAACTGGCTGCAGGCTTTTGTTGCATCTGTGTGAGCCAGCACAGTCATGGAACCACCTATCCTCACCTGAAAACTTCCTGTATTTCAAAGCATATGAGTTGGTATTAGAGTTTTGTATTTTTACAATTATCTATACCTCTTTTTTGTGTCTTGTATGGAAAATGTGTTGCTATTTACCTCTGTTTCCATAAGGTCCCTGCAGGTTTCTGTGTGTTGGCCCAAATAAAATGGATCCAAAGCCAAGTTCTGCACAGTGAATCCATTGCATTTCTCACAATATTTTACAAATAACCCAGTTTTCTACACTGAAAAATCTAATTTTTACAGCAGACATGTATCATCTTATAAATATTGCGAGGCAACAACCTGGCATTACATGTGAAAGTGAGCAAATGTGCTGGCAGTTATTGTCCTATAAATAAGAGGTGAGTCGCTCCAGGAGTTTGGAGGAATTGTTTTGTATCCTGGAAAAACTTGGCAGGAGTAACACGGCTCATCAGGTTTTGACACGATCATGTCTTTTTAGGCTGAAGCATAAAAACTATTTGAGTGCTGGAAAAAGTCACAGTTTGGCCCCAAAATCTGCCTCCTCTAACTTCCCCAAAACACATGTGGGTAGCTTATGTCTTCCAGGTCTTTGACAGGTCTTTGACATTAACCCCTTATGGCCTGATGTGGCATATTTAATACATAGTGTTTCTGAGACATGTTTCATCACTTTATGGCAGAAACTTCACTCATAATGTTGTTTACCACATGATACTGGTCTCCAGGACCCTGGTGACCACC
>JBAMIG010000016.1:1856682-1869260 GCA_037177335.1 Kiunga ballochi | reverse complement strand
CTCCCCCAGACACCTGTTTGCCTTGGGTGACCCTACCAGGGGCATAAAGCCCCCGATAACATAGCTGCTGGGATCATTGGAACACACAAACCACCACGGTAAGATGGCGGCTCATGGAGGAGTCGCAGCTTGTTGATGTAAATGAGCATGCTTTGTGTTAATTTAGTTGGGAGCATGTAAAGATGTAAAGCAGTCATGCTGGTACAGATTCCTCAGATAACGCTTCAGAAGCAGAAAGTCATTACAAAACCCAGAATAAGTTAAAATATTCTACAGCTTCTCAGACTATGTTTAAATGTTTCTTCTTCAGCATTGATTGATCTATAGACATTCTGTCAATGGAGCTAACAAAATGTGGCCCTTTCACAATAAAGGCTCTGAAAGTGTTCCATTTTCTTCACCATTTCTATGGTTATACTTTCGGTCATATGTCTGAGATTATTCTCAGTGTGAACAAAAAACATGATGGACATTTCTTATGTTTTCAGTGGAAATTGCTATAATTTAAGACAGATGTGACTTCAGCTTCTTTTTGATAACTTTTCCAGTAAGTAATGTACACTTTATTTTCACTGTATCGACTGTTTTTGTATCAGATTTAGCTTTTCATTTTAAGGTATATTTAATTATGTGTCTTAATGAAACTGAAAGGAATGTTTTGTTAAGGTTGTTACCAAGGACATTACCAAATCAACCAAAAAAAATGTTTTCTTCACTGAAGTTTTTTTTTTTTTTTTTTTTTGTGCATCTGAAAAACCTGATCTCGCAAAACACGTGAAATGCCTCTGTGGTCCCTCTGTGGTGGTCCCATAGGCCACATCATCTCTCTGCACATCCAAAGGATTCCCAGACACTTCTCCATGGAAGCCTTCTGACCCGATCTCACCCCTCCCCCCGTAATAAAGTTCATAATACAGGCTTTATAGTAGTGAGGCACATTTTGGGTTTTAAAGAGTTTTACGTTGGATTTGTCTTGATCCAAGCTCAACTGGGAACTTTTTCTTTCTCTCTCTGCCAGTTTGACATCATCAGCATTGTGGCACATTTCAGGAAACACAACCATCTTGGGAAAGACTGATAAAGTGTCTGAGTATGCACTGCCTGAGAGTGGAAAGGGAATTGGCACAAAGCCTACGGTTGTTGGACCATCTTTATTTTGTATACCACATGCAATTATTGCATAATTTCTGTAAGCTAATTCTGGAACTGTGCAGCTTTAAAATTTTAGGCAGATAAGTTGCAGACCCTACACCTGATCATACAGTTTTCTGTCTGTGCAAAGTGTCTGTTCAGCTAATGACGTGACGGTAACAAGTGGAACATGTTTGCATAGTAAATGTATCTTTTCTCCTTGTATTGCTTTTCCACTTTGCCCCGATAAGGGCAAACATGAAAAGATAGGTGGAAGATTTGTCATATTTGAATGGACCCCAGCTTTCCTCTGCTCCAACATGTAGTGCCTGAAGTCAGGCAATCTGTATTGGCCACAGGTATGAACGTGTTAACAGTTCTACATTTTAGAATCTCCAATAAAAATGTCAGCATCAAATGAATCAAATGATAGATTGTAAATAAAAATATAATCGTTTGTTTAATCAGTAAATACACATAAAATGGCAAAGTTTAGCCTTAATGTCCTTTACAAACTGAGTATAACAATAGTCAAAG
The DNA here is from genome assembly GCA_037177335.1 of Kiunga ballochi. NCBI lineage: Eukaryota > Metazoa > Chordata > Actinopteri > Atheriniformes > Pseudomugilidae > Kiunga > Kiunga ballochi. The sequence goes on along the minus strand of JBAMIG010000016.1, from coordinate 1,867,592 downwards.
TGCATAATTGATAGATAACTAAGGATAAATGTATAACAGCTACACAGCTGTGTTTTTACATAGTCTTACTAATGCTACACTGACATAGTTAGCATTAGCTTCAGGCTAATTGTTATCTGTATCTTTAACCCAAAAATGGTCACACCAGCCTGCAAAAGTAATTTTGAGCTGACATCATTGATTGAATACACATTAAAACATGGGCTCCTACTCATACTTATCAAAAGAAACACCAGCTTTCCTCTGCTCCAGCTTATATTGACTGAAGTAAGGGCATTTTTGCATGGTTCAATAGCTGTGCAATCCCCTTGTTAATGCCACTGGGCAACCTTTTCTCCTATCACTGAGACAGTATCAACACAGAACAAGACTCTGTACATATCTATTTCATCAACTAAACTAAAAATGTGACAATTAATTCCTTCCAATTTACACATATCTATCTAACTTACTCCAGCTTTTCTTTCTTTTCAGTGTTTTTGGGGCAGAGGCCATGACGGAGAATCGTCGCTCTTCATTTGCACTCTCCCTCTCTTGCTCAGTCAGTTCAAAGGTCAAACAACTTGTATGCTAAGTCTTTGAGAGCAGCCATCTGCCTCTTCATTAGCACTGACCTTAAACTGGTCAAGAGGGGTTCAGTGAGGAGCAGAACAAGAGCCGTGTTTATTCACAGTATACAAACACCTAATTGTTTGCCCTCAATCATGTAGGCTGTGTGCTTCCACCAAAAAGCTGACATATAACAATATTCCATCAGTCTAATCATACCATCTGAGTTATGTAGAACTATTGTTATGGCAACATTCAAATAGTGTCCTGTATACATACATAATGTGGCAGTCTTATTGTAAATAAATGTTCCCTGTCAAGAGACAGAGAAAAAAGCTGAAAACCTGGAGGCGATGATGACTTGGCTGACAACAAATAATTGCTGATACAGAGAAATAAACCTTTGGGGCGGGTAGTTCAAGGAATTGGCCCATCATTGTGGCCTGACCACCTGGCCTGATTTTAGTCATACAGAGGTTAGAGACAGAGAATGAAAGGGGTAAATTCCTTTGCAGGCCGGACATGAGTGATGGGAGATGAAGATTGTGCTGAAAGAGGGTAATGATTGTGATCTCTTTTTCTTTCTGTCTCAGCGAGTCAGTTCTTGGGTTAATGGAAGTCAGGTCAGGGAGCTCTGGGGCCTCAGTATGATGGTCATCTGGTTATCTAGACAGACTTGTAAAACAAATGGATGGTGATGTACGAACACAACATTCCTCTGTGAGGTGTACATGTCTGGGTTGGTAAATGGCAGACATACTTATGCACTATGGCACAGCTGTATTGGGTTTAGAGGTGTTACATTTAATTAAAAGGCTTAATAATTCACAACCACAGAAAACATTAAAGGAACAAATATCATCAAAAGTACTTTAGAAGAGGCAGAGATATAAAAACCCCAAACTTAAATCACAAATATATTTGGTGTTGATTATGTGTTGTATTTAGGATGACACTTCACATTCTATATAATCAGGAAGTTGGATTTGCTCTGCCTGCTCTTTGTATCTCCCACACTTGCCAGTCCACAAGAGTGTGGGAACAATCCACCAGTAATGCCGCCAGAGGAGTGTTTTACATTTGCATGGAAAGGTTTTCTAATCCTTTTTATAATTTGTTTATGTGAAGCATTTAGCTTTACATTTGTATCAGAAGTGCTTTATAAAATTTAATTTTGTTTATATATTTGGCATTTATGTAATTTAAAAAAAAAAAGTTTCAACATTATATTTAATACCTTTTTACACTTTTTGATAGATTCACAATTGTTAGATTTTATGCATTGACCTGAATATCTAGCCTGGTGAGAGTGACATTATAACCTAAATCAATTTATTTTAGCAATATGCATTTTAATTTTCTAATGTCCTTTTTTAATGTCTTATGTTTTAGCTATCCTGACCAAAACACATTTTTAACAGAGTTTAGGTCATTGTTACAATTCTCATGACATATGATGCATTAATAAAAAGAAAAAGCAATTAAATATTGACTCATTCAGAGATGAAGTGATGCACCAAGATTAAGATGGGCCAGTGTGATAAATCGCTCTGATTTTAAATGAACCAGTCACACACTGGGCAGCAATTTTTTTAGTGTGATTAATTGCAGTTAATCACATGTTAAATGCAAAAGGTTATAAAAGGTTATTTCTTATAGTACTGTTTATATAAAGAAAATGTAGTGTTTTGTTTTACAGGCACTAAACAGTCTAACAGTTTTCTCTTAACACAGTAACAGCTAAAATGGTTCCAGTAAAACTCATATTAAATGTTATGTCATCAGATCACATACTTCTGACAAAAATGGATGAAAATGTTAGGATTAAATCGTCAAAAGATAAAGAATTAGCAGAAATGAAAGCTGTGTGAAGTTACCTTCTGTCTGCACACAGGGGAAACGATATTTTATACTTTTCCAGGATTCAGATGAAATGAAAGATTTTAATTTCAGCACTTCTAGATTTGGTGGTGAAATCAGTCCATTTATCTTTTTTTTTTTTTTTTACCGGTACATAATCTATATTTCTTACCTGTAACTTCTTTAACATTTTCAGCTTGACTGTTTAGATGGCCCAGTTATATGGGTACAATTGCAGGTTCGATTCGGGTTATTTTTTTCTTTCCTTAAATGTGGTGCAGAACATCTTCATATCAAACAACACATCTTTGCTCTGTTTAATAAATGCAGACGTAGCAGGAGAGGTGTCTGCCTGCACGTCTCTGCATGTGGTTCTGTTGTGGTTCTGTTGGCCTCTGCATGTGGTTCTGTTGTGGTTCTGTTCTGAGACTTTGGGAGAAAAACAAAGTGTAAAGCTTTTAGCGCATTAATGTGATGTCGCGTTACCGTGCACAGCCCCGTATCAGATTTAGCATCTGAGCGTCGGTATGCTACAATATATTCACTGATGTGTATTTTTGCAAATATTTATAATAATGGTGTGATGAAACACAATGTCTTTATAGCCTCAGGAAGTCGTTTCCTTCTGGTACTCATCCAGAAAATCCGCTCTCATGCTTTCTATGGTCTGCTTGAAGGATGTGAGACTGGTAGATTTTCCTCTACAACAGCATGTTGAGCATTCCTCGCCTGTCTTATGCCATTAAGAAAACAATTTCTCTGCTTCTCATACTTCATTGGGGCCCGCGGCCAGGAGTCATAGGCACCATATTGCTGAATCCCGTATATCACCAACACAGTGATGTTAGCCTGCAGGCTTGTTGTTGTCCACATTTTTTCCTTTCATGTTGTGTCTGATGAGAGAACAAGACGATGCGTATTGCAGCTGGCTGCATAGAGCGTGTGATGCTTTACATGCTGTTTGCTTTTTATGTTTCATTGTGAATTGCCTGGTGTGCACTGATCTGTATTTAAAAACAAAAGAAAAAAATTAAATGAGAGAAAACTGAAGGAAACAGGATGTAAAGGATTCCAGCTCTTTGTACACTGACAGTTTTCACATGGGCTACTATTAATCCTCATTTCTTTTTTTTAAATCAAATATAGTTTTATACTTATGTATCATTGCAACAAAGACAGCCCTGTAATTAGTTTAACTAATATAATGTATATACACTAGATATGATTTGTTAGTCTGCTTGACTTAATTATTCTAAATGAAATTAAACTTCATGCCATTCATGCTTGTACTTATAATCTTTCCTGTCATTATTTTAGGTTTATTGTATAATGAGGGGTTTAAAATGGCACTGAAGTACAGATATGACTGCTGAGCTTTTCCTCTTGAGTAGGAGAAACTGACCTACATCCCATCAGTTTGCACAGACATTCACCTGATTATGGTATGCGCATGAATTGAAAAGACTACAGGACTCTGACTACATGTTACAGAACATTGTTTTAATGGTTTGTATCCACAAGGCAAACAGAACCAGAATACCCACAGTGAATCGGTTACTGGACATGATAATCTACCAACATTACAAGCAGGAGGTGTCACAAAATTTGTCTGTTGCCGTCGTAAATCGCAGCCTAACAAATCTCTGAATAGATGTTGAAGCCAGTGGATATTACCCTCTGATCAAGGAAGGTCTTGCTTCAAAGGCAATTATTTAACGGTCTAATCCCCACTTTGGGAGAGTCTATATCGAGGCTTAGAAGTTAGAATCCCTCTGGCTGTTGGTGTATTTATTTCTTTGAGAAGAATGTTGAACATGTAGAGTAATCAGACTTTTCTTGTTGTCTTTATTAACAGGAGGTGTTGACAAGTGTTTCAACACCTGTAGTTAATGCCATCCCTGTAGACGGCGCTTACCCTCCCACTATGCAGATGCCAGTAACAACATCTTGACTTCTCATTATACCCTGTCATTGTAACAACCAGAGGATCTGCTATTTACCTGCCACTACTTGTGTATGGATTTCACAAAATCAACAACAAAACGGTGTGAATTTGACTCCCGTCATCACATCCAATTGTAAGACATGACTGGTGGCAGCATGTGCTTTTATGTCAGTAACCTCATTTCAAGAAAAGTGTTCCCTACGTCACTCTGTCCAGTTTTCTTGAATCATGTCATACAACCTTTTGTGTTGATTTGGACCAGAACTTTTAAGGGATTGTTTTTATGGCATCACAAATTTGCAAGTCAAGTGTGCGTGCATCTACATTGGTGCTTGCAGCGTTGTTAAATGCAAACTATTGCTATTGTAAATAGCTGATACAATCAGAAGCAAGTTCTGTACTAAAGCTATTTTTATAACAACAATATACAACAAACCAGAGTGGTGACCACACGGATCAACAGTCTTGTTGGAAAATGTAACCCATTGAATTAAACACAGGACACAAAAAGGAACTAAAAGTGGCTTTTTTTTGTAGAGCTCTGTGTTTCAGGTGTTGTAAAGGCAGCTAAGCTCCCTTTTGCTCTAAGCTCTACGTTATAAATTTCACCATTCAGAAATATTTTTTTACATGGATGGACGTTTACCACATAAAATGAGCTAAAATATGAGTTGATTAGTATTCACAAGGAGACAAAGTTAAGATATGACTAGTGTAACTTATAAAACTGTGGTCATAACACTGAAACCTGAAGGCTGCATTTCCTCTTCAACAGCTTTATTTAATCCCATTTACACTAACGTCATTTCTCCCTACATGCTTTCAGTGTCTCTGGCATCAGAGCATTCTCCTTTCTGATAAATCTTTTAGTAAAAGTTAATTTTATGTACTTGTTCTTTGACTCCAGCAGAAACTGTCTTGTTGCTTTCATTTGTACTGAGACAACTTTCTGTTTGAGCCGATGATCAGATGTTTTTCAAAACCAAACATTCCTGTTTTTATCTCATTTACTGAGGCAGATTTCTGCTTCAAAAGATTTATAAATTCTTGGTGAAGCTTCATTCATTATGTATTAACTTTAGCTAACTACTAGCTCGTTGTAACACAGACTGAGCAGTCATCACTGACTGGAGCCCTGTGGGATCATTGGAAAAGCTCTGTCTGTTAAAAGCCAGGGGATCAAAAGACTCCTGCTGGGTAAGCAGCCCACCAGCTCCCCTATGACAGGACGTGTTATTGTGAAACCTGTTGCCTCCCTTCCCTGACTGGAGCTCATCCCACAGGATTTACTCTGTGGGGAAGAGAACAGGAGTGAATGTGAGCATGGGGATGAAGAAGATGAAGAGACACTTTCAGAGCTGCTGTGGACCAGACCTCCCATTTTGGTTCTGAACAAATGCATCTGATTAGCACAGGACTGTGTTTACTCTCTGTGGGTTACAGTATGTTCTCAGCATGCAGGAGAGCTTGTCAGCCCTGTGAATGTGTGCTTACAGATGGCTGGGTCTGAGCACACGGGCGGGTTCTGGAGCTCCATTTAACTGTGGTAGTTAATGAGTGGTTCTCTTTTGCCCCTGGTTATGCTCCGACCCAAGCACAAAGTTAATGGTAATTGGCCTGATCTGGAGTGTATAAAATAGGGCTGGACTTATAAATTAGCCTTTTCTAAATGACTTAACATGAAGGTTGTTTACAGAGATGCACATATTGAATTTAATAAGTGTTTACTTCACACTTAATGTATTTGTCTAATGGGTTAAGATGGAGGCTAATTGTAAATCAAATCTAATTTTCTATAATTAAAAAAGAAAAAAAATCCTTCAGCTTTTGCTGATCTCTGCAGAACCCAATTCCCACAGCACAAATGAAATATTTAGTGCTGTTTTAAACCAAGCTATAGATGCCATGTTATGGTATCCCATCAGGGTTTTTGAGCAATATTCCTTACAGACTTAAAGCTCTGTCTTTGCCCCAGTCTCTCCTTGTTTCTGGCTCATTTTGACAGTAAAACCCATCAACGCCTTGTCTGCTTGTCATACAGAATGGACTCTGACTAGTCTCACTGAGATGATGTCTCCCTTCACAAGGCTTCATGGAAAAGAGCTTCCCTCTTATTCTCCAAAGGCTCATCAGATAAGAAGTGGGTAAAGGCACTGGGTCTCTCCCCAGAGGGAAAGGATTTCAGTTTCTTTCTGCTTGTCCTTGTCTGCTTCCCCATTCTCATTTTTCTTCCTCTGTTCTCGTGTTTTTTACCAGCTGGCTGTGGGAGAATCCTATCCTCCCAGGGGGCTATGATGGAGGAAAATCTCAGTGGTGCAGAGAGAAAACATTTGCTATTAACACTTAAGCTTGTGAGTGTTCGTGAGCACAGAGGTTCAGTGTGGAGTTTGATACTGAATGCAGATGTTAGTATGTACTAATCAGGGTTCAGTTTCTGATAATGTGATCAAAATATCTTTGAGGAGCTTTAGCTAAGCTTTAGCTGTTACAGACAGAGACCCATTTACAAGCTACTTAAGTATCGCACTGAACTCATAGGGAATTCCTGTAGCAGAAGAAACGGCATTCAAGTGAAAAATCCTTCACAAGCTCATGCAGTGTATGCATTTCAGCGTTTGATGCTTTAGCAGGCCTGAGCCAGATGCATTTAAGTGGCAAGGAAACAAAAACACTGTTTATGCCTTTTCCATCCATCTTTTTTTCTTCTGCTTATCTAAGATCGGGTTGTGGAGGCAGTAAGGACACCCAGGCCTCTGAGGATTCCCAGGCCAGAAGGGATATATAATCCCTGGTTTTATCTCAGTTGGGCGTGCTCAAAAGGTCTTCAATGGGAGCTATCCAGACTAAATCCTAATCAGATGTCCATGTCACTTCACCTGACTCCTGAGACGGAGCAGCAGCCGTTCTACTCCCAGTTCCCAGATGCTCGAGCTTCTTATAGATCCACCTCTGAGTGGTTTGTTTAGACAACCTCACGCTTTTCTTCTAAACAAACTGGTATTTAGGTAAAAATGTGAAGTGAATGTGTTCACCCCTCACTTTTGTCAGACTGTTTGGTATGTTTATGGATTTTTAAAGGAATTAAGGCCTCAGATGGAAAAGTGGAAGCTGGGAAAAAAAAGCATTAATGCAACTAAAATGACTCAATTTGAGATGAAGTTTAAAAATAAACTCAATGAAGTGTTATGGTTAACACTAAGTCTGTAAAGGATCTGTACCTCTGTACATCTGCGTATCATTGTTGATATGTCATCAATAATGTGTAAAGAAATCGCTTTTGTTTTAAGTCTGCAGGACTTTGTGTTACTGACTAAATGATTATTTTATGGTCAAAACTTTGCCATAATCTGATCTAGTTCTCTTAATCTCTCTCTCTCTCACATCATCTCATTTGCCTCCTTTAGACCATAAGGTAGACAGCAACATGGATAGCGGTACGGTTTTCTTCTCTGCTCTGGTGGGCGTGGAATCGCCAGTCTGCAGTGACAGTCGGTCTACTTTCAGGTTTTCCCTGGATTGTTCAAAATATGTATGTTTTCATTCACTGCAGATGGGCTTCTGCTGGTCCTCTCCTTCTACCTCTGTTGCTGTCCATGTTTAAGCTGATGGTGTTAAGTTTTAATTTGTACTCCGAACATTCGTCTTTAACCTCTGCAGGGTTTTTGCTTTAAACTTTCTTCTGTTCTGTTTTATGATACAACCAGCACATAAAACAAATTCCTTATTCTTCCCTTAAGTATCTCAATTTCACATCTGTTTGATTGAGATTTAAACCTATTTTTTAGTACATGATCAGTTTGCTGGTGCTAAAATGCTCATGCATGCAAGTCATTTATCTAAATGTGATCACAATTTTATCACTTAGGCAGTTTTAGCTTTTGTTCATAATGCTACAGGTTTTCTTAATTTAACACATGCTGATTCCTCCAGAAGAAACATGCAACCAAATTGTTTCCTTCAAGCCTACAGAGCTCATTTGTTGCATTTTTACAGATATAAACAAACAAGAGGGAAGAACTGGCCTCTAGTTTTCAGCAGCAGTGGTGAAAGATGGTCCACATGGAGGACACTTTGAACCAAACGAGACATTGGTTACGATGACAAAAATGATGAACACAAACCAGAAAACGGGGATGGGTTGTCTCTCTTCTGAGTTTTGTTGAAATTGAACTTTTAAAGATATGCTTTAATTTGTCTATAAAAACACTAACTTCTGCATAATTCGAAGAGTGCAGCAAAGATTTTAGAAATCTGGAAAGAATGAAAGGAAGTGAGATGGAGTTTTTTGCTCTGCTGAAACAGAAATACATCAACATGAAATAAGGTGTTCTTGTGCAGGTGCGCTTTTTTTTATTAACTCTCAGGCTCTCTATTTTTAGTACCCTGGTTTAAAATTTCATACCCATAATGAAATTAGTACACCTCCACAACTATGAGGTCTATATTAATATTTAGTATCATACCAAAGGGATGTGTCTGAATATTAATATATGCATGACTGAAGAACAAAAGATGATACATAGCTCTAATGAAGGTTTTAGGCTCAGGTACTCTGAATATCTCTTTGGAATCATATGCAATTGTTTGGTTAGCTAGGCTATTTATTATGAGTTTGCTCAAACTGATGTCTGTAAAGCGCCCTGAGATGACGATGTCGTGAAGTGGCGCTATACAAATAAAGCTGCATAATAAGTCATAACAAATTGTGGTGGAATATGTGCATTATTCCTGCAAAGGTCATTTCTGATAAAGTAGAAAAGAAAACTTTTAATGCTCTCAGCGATAACCTCCAGCAAAACTTTACCAATGATTATAGCTCAAATATAATGCTCACAAAGGCAAATCTCACCATTTTAAATATTTTTAAAACCTTCCTGATCCAGTCAATGATCCTCCTCCTGTGATGTAATAAACCTTTTCCTTATTCTCTTTCTGACATTTCCTGCACTAAAAAAAAAATCCATCACTTTTTGTGTTATTTTGCTGGCAAACAGACAAACTGATGCAGCTGAATACTTGACCTCAATTATATGTTTTAAAACCGACTATTCAGACAAGATCATCAAAATAGCCATTTGGTAGTTTGTTCCCAAAATCCCCCAAAAGATTTCAAAAGATTAGGAGGGGGTGCATTTAAAAACAGACACATTATGTTTGCGTTGTTGCGTAGAGGAAATAAACACATGTTGTTAAGTCACTTTTCTTTCATATTATTTTACTCTGTGTTGCAGCAAAAATGGCTCAAAATGAAACCATAAAATATCCACCATGTTTGATCTGAATTTCACTTGCTGCACAGAACTTATGATTTGAAATCAAATGCATGTAAATAAAGACATTCAATTTGTGGTTAATCAGAATATGGTGTGGAGATTGAAAAAAATCTAATCAAACCAAAATAATTTCCCAGATGATCAAAATCCTGGCTGTCCCAGGTTTTATGTGTTGAGGGTAAATCTGATAGACAGTATGCAGTGTTTTACACCTCTGACCCAGAAAAACAAGTTTTATTTAAAAACCACAGTTTTGGCAGCTTCTTTTAGCCCTAACTGCAATTTCAGTGTGGTGATGAAGATTAAAAGATTAAAATGTGCTGAGTGGTGGGAAACACTGCAGAGTGGCTTCACTTTTTATAAATGAAGGTGTGCATGAATACAACAATGAGAACAGGCTACAATCTGTACACTGCATCTTGTACTAATCAGCAACTCATCAATAAGATTAATATGTTTGCTTTTAAATACAATTCTACATTTTATTGAAATGTTTGAAGTGATTGAGGAACACAAATGTAAACTAAAACATTTGCTCAGAACTTTAAACAAGGAGTAAGAAAACAATTAGAACAACAGAACAACAATTAGCAGTAATGTTTCTGAACAGATGGCAGGAAGTCTGAGAGAATTAGTCAGACTACAATGGTATCACATAGAACACAGTATTTAACTAGAATATGTGATTGCAACATTTGTCTTTCATTTAATCTTTAACAAAATACATTGCACACTTAGTTTGCTTTACATAAAAATGTCATAACATACATATTTAACTGAGTTTCAGTGAAACATTCTCTGAAGTTTAACTTTTCTTCTTGGCTTTCATTTAGGATTGGTTAAGTGCGTCAGTGTTTGTACCAGTATTAGTGTGATGTACACATGTTGTACATCCATGTAACCACAGTAATGTTGGCTAAAAGCAGGACAAAACCGGAAAGAAGAGGAAGACTCAAAGAACACGGCTTAAAGCAGAAAATGAGTGGAAAGGATTAAAGTATGAATGATTAATGGTTTGCTATAAAAGCTATTTGAAGGGTTGTGAACCAGATTGATGGATGGATGCAACACCCACATTCTACCAGTAAAGCCCAAATCTCTCCCCCATCCTCACTCTAAATGAGCAGCCACCTTGCTCTTTATTGTAGCAATGAAAAAGATGTTTTCGAATTAAAACATCTTAATATTAAATCTTAATATTTGGGTAGGGGGGGGGGGGGGGGGGGGGGGGGGGGGGGGGGGGGGGGGGGGGGGGGGGGGGGGAGGGGGGGGGGGGGGGGGGG
>JBAMIG010000016.1:1827405-1840144 GCA_037177335.1 Kiunga ballochi | reverse complement strand
GTGTCTTGCCCAAGGACACTTCAGCATGTAGTCAGGGGAAGCCTGAATTGAACTCCTAACCTTCCAGTTGAAAGACACTTCCACCTGAGCTACAGCTAATAGCAAAAGAACCAAATGTTTACAAACTGTTTTACAAATATGTCTTTTTTTCCAAGAAGAAAAAATGTAATAGAATATTCTGTTTGTCACAATGTGATGTGCTCTCCTTCTGCTCTGCTGTTCAGCCACACCGTTGTCATCTTTTCTGCCTTGACCTGCTGCGGTCACCTGCTCATCGGTTCCAGTCAGGCCAGCATATATGCAGCTTCACTCCACTGACTCTTTGCCTTCACACCCGACTCTCTAACACACCGTTTCCAGTTTATACCGCACTGGTACATATTATACTCATCCTTTTGTCTTTGAAAGCATTAGTACATTTTTCATCATTTTGTCAGTAAGAACACATGTACATCTGTATTCTATCATTATTTCTGGTGTAAATATTGATTATGTGAGCAATTTCATTTTCCTTCAGAGTTGTACTTTTAATGTGAGCATTTTATATGGAATGAAAAACACCAGCATGTTAATCTTTCAATCAACTACAAGTTGCCTGTGTTGGTTTGTTACTTTAAATGATCCAAATGGGTGACGAGCTCTTTCTGTATCTTCCATTGAGAGAAATATTTGACATTTTGAAGCATTTTGTGGAGTTTAGAACAACTAACAGCCATGTTTGATGTTGTTTTTCTAGCTCAAGTCCCCAAGGGCCACTGCAGGCCCTTGGGCACAGGTTTAGATATTTATTTCTCTGCCTCAACCCACCTGGCTCAAATTACCGGCCTGTTTAAAACTACCTGTTGCAGAGATCTATTTACTTTGATTCAGGTCTTTTCATAGCAGGTGGTCTGCAGCCATGTTTACTGAAGGAGGAAATGAAAATATTTGGGTCACAGGGCCGTGGAATTGGTTTAATGAGCAGAAAATCAGAGAGCGTGTATGCAAACAGTTTAGCAGTGCTTGTGATTAATTGTCCCTGAATGACCAGTCGAGGGAGCTTGTGGAAAGACTGAAATTAAACCCTCTGGCACCCTCTGTTTAATTAAATACGTACATGTGAAAAGAAATGGGCAAGTCACATTTGAACAAGATCGGAACATGTATAGCAAGAATAAAAATGACTACAGACTAACTCACCTCCCATCAGCTGTTGGTGTAACAGCATTTTCTCTGTCCACTATTTCTGTGATGCTGTCATTTAAACCCACTATGGCATCAGTAACTTTTGAGCTTGCTTCCTCAGAATGAAAAGATGCATTATGTGCACATCCACTTACCTGCAAGATTCGCCGAAGATGCTACACTCAACACAACTTTACTTGTGCGCCATTATTCCCGGGACCCACAAAATGATTGTGATCATTGCAAAAGAATTTAAATGAGCTGGATCCCTTCTCCTCCTCCAGACAAGAGGGAACGGCTGCTCTTATAGATGCATCATTCTCCAGCTCATATCCAGCTTAGATAGCTATATGGGGAAAGGTACTTCCACAAACATCAGCTGCATTCCCAGAACTTTACCCTTTTATTTATTTAGTCTATTTTAAATACAGCTCTATCTCTGTTACCAGGCAGAACCTCCCTTTTGCTTCACCACTCATAGGATTACAAGCACAGTTTCAATAATTAAAGTGTTTATTGTTACTGTTTTTTTTCACAACGATTTAATTATCATCTGGCAAAATAATACCTAAAAAATATTCTTCCTAATAAATGCAGTTTCATAGATAAGGGAATAATAGTAGCTTACAAAACAACCCTGTGGACATATTTAGTAAATTCTGTTTCTTACTGATTTTCTTGGAACACACATGCAGACCGGATGCTCTGTTCATCCTTGTTGGGTCCAGTGGGGGATTTAGAGGATATCTCCGGGTGTACTATTACAGGTGAAATAGACAAGTAGTACTACTGTCTGCTGGTAAAGTAGAAAACAGCCCCCGTGTATGCATTTCATTAGAAAAGTGTCCTCCTTGCTCCTTCATCATCTTACATCCTCTTGTTCCTTACTCCACACCTCACTGAATACCTTATTAAAATGTGATGCAGCTCCATTAACATGTCTTCACTTGACTTTCTGTCATAGAGGTTTTACAGCCCAAATGCCTGATTCGGTCATCTCTTTTGTTGTATTCCTTTGGGTTAAGGGAAGTAGACTGCAAAAGGATAGTGTTTGACCCTCCTGTCTTTGCAACAACCTTTGCTTTTCATTGCAAAACCTTTCATTTTCTCAGGGGATTGATCTATTGTTAGTGCACTCTGCACACAGAGATGTCTTTTATACTTATTTGTTATAGCAGATTTTTTCGCATTCTTCACTCTGAGTGTTGATGCTCAGGGCAAGAGCTTTATTGGTTTTATGTAGTTTCTCACAACAATGCTTTTATTAGTAGAGGGATTTTTTTCTTTTTCTTGGATTGCAGGATCTTTTTCCATCAGTAAAAAAGGGATTTTACAATAATAAGAATGCAATAAGGTCCACCTTTTTACCATGTATTCATTCATTTTACCTAATATTTTCTGGGTTGTTCAGCCAAAATACACAGAATATGTCGTAAGGCTGTTTGGAGGACAGATGGGATTTTTTCCTTTTCCTACTTTTTGCCCATCCTTTAATTTTCTGGAATAACAGATTTGTTAAAACAGATTAGTAGAGAATAATCCATAATCTTTCAAAATGGACATCCTTGCGATGACACTTAAGTGGCGGCAGCCAGAGGCAGCCCACAGATGAGCAGTCAAGCTGACATGTTTTGCCCACAGAAGTCATCTAGCAAGGCCTTTTTGCTGTGCATCAGTGCTGCCAAAGTCACAGCTCATTAGTTTGGATTATGCAGCTCTGCTAGGAAACAAGTGTCTTGCTCTGATGTAACATGTCGACGAATACAATCCAATGAGAAATGCCAACATTTATTAGGAAGTATCCAAAGTCCAGATGTTGGTTTATCATTCAGTTATCCATTAAATGAATTTGTGAGTGTGTTTCCCCAAAGCGAATCCTCACTTGAGTTTTAACTTTACTGATATAAAAACAACTAATTGTGTCAAATCTTTTTCTAACACACGACGGTTGGACGAAGATATGCGCACATGTGAGGATGGAGAGCAATAAGAAATGTTTTTAGTACTATGAACAGTATTAGCCAGAACAGATGTCTCTCACAAAACTGTGCGTTTCTAAAGGTTTTCAATTTCAAAGCTGAGTGCACAGTTATGCAGCACAAAGTAAATCCATATGCCTGAGTCTTCATGGAAAAGGCTCTTTTAGTCTTTAAGAGAAACAGCTGCAGTGTTGGGATACATCTAATGCTGTGCTATTTTTTTTATATTGATTTGAAACACTTTTCCCATTTATGGCTCCAAAATCTGAAATTCTACTCTGAGATGTGATGATTGCCCACCATAAAGAGTGGCACCAGCTTTTTCCATCATGTTTCTGGAGAATTGAAAAACACAAATGAAATAAACTGTAAATGTTTGTTTAAAATGTCAGCATTGAGATCAATTTTACATTTAGTGAAAATAAGTAAATAAAAAAGAAACTGTATAAACCTTGTGTATCATTTTGAATTTAAATGAGATGATAAATTAAAAGCAAAAAGATGAATAAAGGGGAATAAATGAGAGGAAAAAGGACATGCATACACAGCTTTCTGACCCGTTCTGCGTTCAACACAGAAAGTCAGAGCACAGACTGCACATGCGGGTTGAAGAAGCAGCTGGCATGGCCCCTTGGGTGGTGTTGCTACACCTGGGATTCTTTTTCGTTTTTACCTGCTGTTTCCAGAAAAAAAAACGGCATTTCCACAAACCGACTGTCATCTGACAGCAGGGCAATATATCAAGAGTCAGCTGGAGGCAGAACTCAATCAGGACTTATCATTTGTGGACACCTGAGTCAGAATCATGAAACCAGTTGATTTTGTTCATCGGGTTTCTAGGAGGAAAGATTTACAGCCAGGTGGTTTTATAGCCACTAAATTGTGCATTGACTGTTGTCTCTAAGTGTACAGCAATGATTGTGGTGAAGTGGTACTTCTGCCCCACTGGAACGCATGAACTGTGCGATGATAAAGTACCAACAAACAACTGTAGTGGATTGTTAACACTCACAAACCGTTTCCAATTTTCTTTCATTCTGAAGATGGGCTTCAGTGATGCTTTAACGAGTTTGCTCACCTTTTATTTATGGTCAAACAGCCGTGGCATTGAATTTCTATATCGCTACTGAGTGGATCATTTCCTTTCCTGCGCAGGTTGCACAGCTCCACGTACACCTGTTGACAGGCCCAATAAAACCTGAGACGAGGGAGCAAAACTGGTTCAATTTAGATTTTATGGAGCAGATTCTGTTTTGTATTGTATTATTGGGAGAGGTTTCTTTAGCAGCTTTGTAACCACTGATTTTCTGCCAGAGCCAATCACATTCAACCGGCTCCACCTCGCCATCCTCCCAGATAACGACCAAGCATTTCACGGGGCTTTTAAACACTTCTTGGAGACTTATCTATAGCCCTGATGGCCTGTCCACACTAATCTATGTCAGCCACACAACTCCCTTACCTTTTGTATTGATAAAGTAGAGCTATTTCATTAGACCTAAAGCTGGCAGAAGAGCTCTTTCGGGAAATATCTTAGTTTAATGGGCTTGGAGAATACTAAGCTATTATTTGTGCTTTTATATAATAAACTCAAAATTCTTCCCTGGTTTCAGTCAAGACATATAACATTTTAATAGTTCTTAGTAAAATTCTTGTTGAAGTTAATGTATCATTAAATTGAAATAGAGTAGTTTATGCAGTGCAATTTTGTCTGTTTTGCTGAAGGAGATAGATCCTTTGGTCTTTCAGACCCTCTGTGTTTGGTGGGTTTATTGATACTTAGCCAGAAAAGAGTAATTGGCGCTCTGAGGAGCAATGAGAAAGAGGGAGACCGAGAAGCACAGGGTGAAGGTAGAGAAGAGGGAGATAGAGGGTTTAATCTATGGGGTGTCAGTCCTATGCTAGATGAAATCCACCACTCGTTTGATGAGGAAAGGCCTTTAGGAGCAGATCTAATGGGAAGGATTGGGAGAAGGATGACTCCAATCTACAGGTCAATCCTGGTCAGGATTTTCTGCCACCAACAGGGCAGAAGCATTATTAGTGCTGCAGGCAGAGGGGAAAGTATTTGGATAAGTTTGAACTATACTGGGAAAAAAAGCCCTCCATACCCATTCTGGCCATCAATTCTTTAAATCACTTAAATTAACAAAACTTCAGGAGAACTTGTCATCCGATTGTCACACATAAGAGGTCATAATAAACTGAGAGATAAAAGATTATTAAGTTTAAAGAGTGTATCCAGGGCCAGCAGTTAACCTCTTCTTTGAGGAGCTAATGCTGTTATCTCAGGGAGTGTACCTGTCACTAATCTGATTGTGGTCTTTTCATTCCCTCCATGGAAAATTGATGTTGAATGATGAAAAGTGGTGATGCTCATACAAAGCACAAGGCCACAGGGATTAGTTCCCATCCAAGAAGCATTGATTTGGTTTTTAATGCCCACAAATATTGATGGACTTCACAGAGAGGAAATGGAAGGCTGGGCTTCTATCTGAGCGGCTGCTCTGCATTTGCCACTTCTGCAACCTGTGGTGTCATTCACCCACAATAAAGGGAAAATCACCAGCATTGATAATAATAGCAGTAATTAAAATAAAAAAAAACTGTCCTTTTATTACAGTTTCATACAGATGAACATCAGCTCTATGCATTGCTGTGTTTAATTCCTGCTGATTTTGGGGGGTCCTGTCTGGCTCCTAAGGAGTTTCTGTGCTTCCATGTTTGTTCAAAGACTGGCAGCAAACCCGGCACAAGGGGGCCAGACTTCTTTTATTGGTGGAATTAAAAAGGGGGGTAAAAGGTGACAGTTCTTTGGAGGAATGAGTTTCATGCTTTCTCTTTGTATTTTTTCATCTCCCCCTCTATCATTCCCATTTGTTATGATGAAGCGGACCAACCAGCAACACCATACACAGAATCGTAGCTGAGATCTCTGATTGCATTCAATACAAAAGAGGCTTTGTACTCATTGAGCATCAGCAAACTGCATATCAAAAATACCCATTCACACCTTTCTGTTAGACGATCCGCCTGAAGGCAATGCCTCGTAGTGCTTCTTTGTGCTCCACCTATGTGCAGTGAGTATTTATGTGAACATGCAGTTCTTGTAGAAAACAGTCCCAGTCTGCCTGGTTAAACAGGAGAAACATCAATTAAAGGAGCAATAAGCATGTCCCTCCACAGGAAAATCAGTCCTTGAATTCCAACATTCATCTCACGTTTGCTTAATTTTCCCCAGAGTTGGTTCAAACCAGTTATCACATAATCCATTTGGGAAAAGCCAGTGAACAACACTCCACAGAGCAAACAACCTTTAAACCCACAAGGAAATTGCTCATTACCACAGAGTAACCCTCTTCACTCTTCAAACAGGTGTAATGCTAGCCTCATCCATCGCCTGTTTGTCTCCTGTGGCGTCATGGCCAAGCTCCAACGAGGAGCTGATTGAGTCGCACCTTTAATGGCATTTGCTTGTTGGTCTCGCTGAATCTAATGGATGGATTAGAGGCTCGGTCCAAACTATCTGCAAACTAAATAAGAGTAGGCAATACAAGTTTACCTCTGTAGCACTATTCAACACCAGTGATTCACTCGGTGTAACAAAGACTTTTTTCCCAGTGAAATTTTACATCTTCCACTCGTTAGTAAAGTTTTTTCCCCCCCATTTAATTAACATATCAACATTTTCCCCCCATTTTCTTTCTCCGGATTTAAATCTTGGTGCTGATGAGACGAGTCATACCAATAAATTACATCGACTTGAACTGATGGACGGATCAATCCAGAATAACTCATTTAGTGATCTAAGCAGTTGTAGTGCCGTTTGGCAGGTTGTTCCAACACTTCAACAATAATGATTAATTACATTGACAATTTGTGCAGACAATCATGAGACCCAGAGGATGAATGCTGTGTAACGTTTGTTTGTTTAAGAAGAACGACAAATGTTGAGTCTTTTAAGTAAATGCCTAATCTGCTTTCCCCTGGGTTCAGTAATGGCATGCACCTTTTCCTTTTAGATAAATTGTAACCACAATAATTATTAAAGGTCTGGTAAGTTAATTCGATAAATACATGTAATTAAGACAATAAAACTTGTAATAAAATAAAAAATCATTTAAAATAATGAAACTTGGAAAAATAAAAGCAAGAAAAGCAGATTGGTTGGTGCATTTGGACGACTAATTTTATTTAAATAAATTTAGAGTAACGCATTATGTTTAATTTCCAGTAACGGTAATAACATTACAACAATTGGAAAAGTAGTTAAGTGGATTATCCCATTACTGGAAGAGTAACATTATTATACCTAAATGCTGTTACTCCTAACCCTGAAGATGGTACCATAAAATACAGGGTCCTCCATTTGGACCTAGTAGTTGCACATGACAGGAAACCTTGACTTGACAGATTGGTCTCTTTACTCTTCGCTGTTAAGGCTTTCATTATTTCAGGGCATCTTTATCTGACATCAAGCCGAAGAAAAAGCTTCCACAGTCAAATTTGTTTGAAGATAATGGACCTCTGAACTGCATGAACAGAAACATCTATTATGATTCAAAATGTCTTCGGCGGCAGCCTTGTTCATTTCGTTCCTCGCAGATAAGAAGACATTCATCTTTTGTCTTTATAGAGTAATAAAAGGATTAAGTCAATTAAAAGGCAGCTGAGTCTCTGTGTGAGGAATCACTTCTGTCGCATTGCATTATCAAGCCTGAGTGCGCCGTCTCTCACTCTGAAGCACACACTCCATTAATGTTTCTACATTCTGTTTCCGTCTAACAGCGACTGATAAAGTGATACGGATAACAGCTGTATATTCATCAACAGTGCAGAACAACCTTTTCATTCTTGTTAAACACAGTTTTCTATTAATACTGAGTTTAAAAATAGGTTAATCAAATTTATAATTAAAAAAAGAGAGGGCACAGCAGTTATTTTGGAGGTCAAAACCAGAGAATTGATATCATACTAAAAAAAAACATGTTATTTTGTCATGTTGCCATGTAAACCATTAAGTTTGTCAACCACCCTGATGTGTAGAAATGTCTGTCCATCAGCTTAAGTTCAATGACAGAGGCAAGGCTGGGAGCCATCACTCCAGACAACAACAAAAACCATCTGTCCCCCTCCTGCATCACTAACCCTGCTGGCATCCCAGCCGCTGTGCTGACACAGTTACGGGAGGGATATGGATGAGACACCCCACTGAAATAACTGGGAGAAAAACCTGACACGTCGCAGCACTGATGGACGGCTCCATCATAGCCTGGCACATTTTCAGGTTAGCAGCAACAAAATGATTCTTGACATTTGCTTTTTTTTTTTTTTTAATATTTTCTCCGTGCTACTGCCTGTGTCTGCAGGCTGGAGCTGATATGGATATTTCTGTCAGAAAGGATCAGCATTTCACTCTCCAGCAGA
Organism: Kiunga ballochi; assembly: GCA_037177335.1. Classification (NCBI taxonomy): domain Eukaryota; kingdom Metazoa; phylum Chordata; class Actinopteri; order Atheriniformes; family Pseudomugilidae; genus Kiunga; species Kiunga ballochi. Next base: position 1,831,574 of record JBAMIG010000016.1, on the reverse strand, counting down.
TGCTGTGATACAAGCTGTGCATTCTTTATAGATTTTATATTCACTGGAAAACACAGTTTAAAACCACAGGAAGTGACTTGTTGATCAAACATCCTACATGAACACATTGTAATTCCAATTATCCTTAATGGTGTGAAGCAAATAGCTGACATAGGTGCTTCGGCAGATGCATATATTTGTTAAAGAACGAGATCAATCCGACAGGTGTGCATTTGCATTTACTCACCCCACAAAGTAGAACGCTCGCCCTGTTTAGAAATGAAGCCATACCTCTTTTAGCACTGACTTAATGTTACTGATGCATAAATATTTATGATCTTTTTCTTTTATCAGAGGCAGCGATGTGATATTAATGACACAAAATGTTCTCTCATAAATATGCTTTCATCTCATCTGAGCATAAAGTGTGTGAGACAGCTAAAAAGCCTTTAATTGACTATTCAGCTGTGAACCTACTGCTGATTATTCTCATTATTAATTCAACATTTAAAAGGAAATAGTCTGTACAGGGTTGTTATCTTGGTGAGTGAAACTGATTTAATTGATTTTGTTTAAATGTTTTAGTGTACAGTAAAAAAAATATGCAGAACAAACTGTAGATATAGTTAAAAATAAATTTCTTTTGTTTAAATTGTGCACTGGCATTGATTCTTATCTGTAGACATTAAACAAAAAGCCACTCGTCATTTTATTTACAGATTTTCACAAATTACCCTAATGGATTATTGATCTAGAAACCCTTTTTATACTTAATGTTACAAAATTAGTCTATGAAGAGCACTTCTGGCCAAGTCTGAGGAGTTAGGGGGGAAACAGGTTAACTTGGGTAGATGAGATATTTAATATGGTGGACATTTATACAATTTAAAATACAATTCTTTGTTTATTTAAAATCTGGAGTAAGTTGTTGAATTGCACAAGAATCCATTCACCTAATTTCAATCTGTTAAAGAAACAAACCTTTGTGGTCAGTTTCACAACAAGTGTTCAAACAAACCTCATTTGCTTTTGAAAATAAAGTTTAATAAACTAAAATAAACTAACAAATGTACATTTTAAAATTGGTAATAAAAAAGGGAGTTCTTCAATCACAATACAAACATTTAGGTAATTCCTTTGTGAACTATTTAGTCCATCATATTGCTAATTAACACCACGTCATCTTAAGGCGCTTTAAATGCAGCAAACAAGTTTAATACAAGTCGAGTCAAATCCAGTTACAACTCATTTAACTGTAATCCAGTTTGAGCCAACGCTAATTAAATTAATTATAATCAGCTTCATATTTTCAGCGCGTCTTAAATTGTAGTGTGTAATGCTAATTAATAACAAACAAGTCAACAAAAGCACTAAAGAGACCCAACAGATTACAACATTGACTCTTTACTTCAAATCGGCACATTATTTTGCACATGCACAGCCTGTCGAGTGCCAGCTGCAAGCAGAACTCCTATGCTCCATTTCCTCAACTCCACTCACTCAACTTCCCCTGAAAATGTTCAGTCCCATGGGTAAATAAGTCTGCCAAACACTATTAAATGTTTCACTTAAGTTGTTAGCCTTTAAATGGGATTTAAAGGCTGTGTGGATGTCTGAATGAATTGGGCTGACAGTAACTTTTGAGCGTGTGGAAGGATCTTACATACTCACGATGTGGTCCTGAGCATCCTTAGTGGGATCTATAGTACAGTCAACTGCATGTCCCAGAAAGCAGGATCTTTTTTGCACTTATGTTACGTATCAAAGGGCTTTGTGTCCAAATTACCTTTTTTATTTGTGCATAAGAACAAGTTGACTTGATGTGAACATGCTGCACCTTGTGACATCTGCCAAACAATGTGATCATATAATTTTGTCTAATTAATTGATGAGTTCACATGCATTTTTCAGTTTTAAGTGTAAAGAATTTCATAACTCATCTTCCTTTTGAAATTAAAGAATTTAAAAGAAAAAAAGACACATGAATAATGAAAATCTGAGCTGGGCAGCTCAGGCATATGCACAGAAAATACATTCTCCTGAGATAAACGCCACAAGACAGTGGTGTCAAAGGAATATCAAAAGAACAGGAAGCGATATGATCTAATCCAGAGGTAACTTTTTCTTTATTTCTCAGACATTGCTGTTAAAGCAATACAATGACGCTCCTGTGAGGAGAGCAGCTACAGTTAAAGCCATCTAACATGTTTCCACAACTAGAAATAGATCCTTTGTTGCTGCACATCTCTTATGAACTCACTCTGCTCTCCAGAACACCTCCTGTGCTTTGTGCTTTATAAACTGTATGAGTCAGCTGGGTGAGTGGGTCCTGATGAATACAATCAGGATGAAAATCTCTCTGTGGTAAAATCTATATTGGGATCTTTCAGGTCAAGGCAATATTATGTGTTCTGACAAGATTAATAAAGACGTATCTTTTTTTTATGTCTTCATGCAGTTTTATTTGGTGGAAACAAAGCCATAGTGTCGTCTTCTCTTGCTATGTTTCTGCTGTTTGTCCTCCTCACAGCAGCTTCTTTTTCCCTTCTTTGCCTTCCCACATGCACACTTCAAAAATGAAAACGACTTTGTGCAAAGAGTCATTGATGTGTCACGCTGCGTCTGATCCGTTTGAACTTTTAGTAGAAATGAGCATTAAAAGGATCAACCAACACTACATGTCATATTCAGTGTCTTTGATTGGCCTTCGGTGACAAAAACAAGCAGTAAAGCATTGTCTTTGCTTTTTGTAACATATAAATATAGTGGTTGTGTGGATGAAGAGAATTCCTTTATTTATGCAGGTGAAGTTGTCTCTGTGCATGAATGAGAGACTAAACAGAATTAAGTGATACTTTATTAATAATCTTTGAATGGATCCTAGACTTTTGTATTAATTAAAATCTTAGTGCTTCACAAGGTTGTGTAAGATATCTGTTATGATTATGATTATTAACATTATGTTTTATGTCCACTGGAATCCTCAGAATATTTTGCACCACTGTTTTTGCTCAGTAACAATGCAAAGTATCGGTTTTAATTATTGTACTGATAATTATCATATCAGCAACAGGTTATGGGTTTCAGAGAACAAAAACAGTGTTTGTGTGTGATATGCCAGTGGTTCTCTACCCATTTGTACATTTGCAGGGTTGCCTCTAATACATGCAGGGCAGGGGTACCTGAGGACTAGATCTAATGCAGTATTACAGAACAACTCAATAAATGTATTTATTTAATTCAAACTATTAATTTAGTGGCTATTTTTTAGCTAATGTGATAAATGAAGGGAAAAGCCTCTGTTAAATTAATTATGGAGAAAAGGCCACTCACACCATGGTGCAGGTACATCAATATAGCTTTTAACAAAAAAAAAAAACAGTTTTTACTTGAAATACCCATTTTTTCTTCTATTCAGTGCCTGCAAGGTTAAGCTGTTGGTACCAGGCGGAACATGCTAAACAGCTATTTAACTTGAGTCTTCTCAGTGGTTACAAATGTTATACACCAATGGAGAGTTCAAAATCTTGACCTTTAAGTGAAAATGTACATGTCAGTAAACACTTATTAAAAGACCAGTCACAATGCAGTATTTCTCTGAAGTCATGCTGTTGTCCAGAAGTGGATGATACTACAACAAAATCGGTCCTGTTACATCAGTAAGAGTCCAGTCATAATAAAAGGGAACACGTGAGATATGACTTGCACTTAAAATGTAATTTGACAGCATTTGGTTTAAAGGTTAGATATCCAAATAGTATAAAATTTGCAATATATGTGTGATAAAATACCCCACCTATTTAAAAAATAATAACACTCGGGTGCTGTTACAGATTTTGGCCTTTTCCCTTTTAAACCAAAACAAAAAAACAACACCACAAACAAACACGACTTTAGGGGCAAATTTTTATCCCCTAAGAGTTTCTCTGTTTGATCCAGTTGGCTCAGCCTTCATTGGGGAAATGACCTTAGTGGGACTGAAGCCCAAAAAATCAATAGGACTCCCTGAGCTGTGTGGATGCACATCCAGTTCTTTTTATTCAGGAACGCAGCAAGACTGAGAAGAGTTTTTTTTTTTTTTTTTTTTTTTTTTTTTTCCTTCTTGTCTGGCGCTTTTCCAGTCTTATCGACCGCTCAAAACGCTTTACACTATGCAGCCAAATTCAACCATTCACACACACACTCACACC
>JBAMIG010000016.1:1796137-1827139 GCA_037177335.1 Kiunga ballochi | reverse complement strand
GGTTGGGGTTCAGTGTCTTGCCCAAGGACACTTCAGCATGTAGTCAGGGGAAGCCTGAATTGAACTCCCAACCTTCCGGCTGAAAGACAACTGCTCTTCCACCTGAGCTACAGCAAGTCGGAAACTATTTATCCAAATAATTTTGGCCAGCATGTAACTGATCTGAAGAGTTCTGAAGAAATAAGTAGGCTACAGCGGAGACTATCCTTTTTATCTTCAATTTTTGGGTGAATTTTTCATTCATTACTAACGCTTTATTACTTCATTGATCAATCTTTATTTTAATCAGGATTTGGTGATGCTTTCAGTGTATATAACTGTGCAACAATGTCCTTTTTTCATGAATTTCTTTGTTTTTACTGTTTTATCTGGTTTCCATATTTTTCCATGAAATACATTATGCCTTTATATTTTCTGTCTCACTTGGGTTCACGCCCTTGAAGCTGCCAGGATACTACACTTACTCCAGAGAATGCAGTTTAACCTGCTGAAACTTATACCTGGTATGATATTCTTTTCATATTTCAGACTGAATCAAATAGCAAAGCTTTTCTTTTCCTGCTTGCAGCAAAAACATTCTGAAGCAGCTGTATTTTTAGTAGGTTTCTTCAGTTATAAGGTTTGTAAAGGGTCTGAAAGGGATTAAATAATGCATGGAGTCCTGAAAAGCTTGTTCTTTATCAAACACTTTACTCTGAACAGGTACAGCTTATCTCCCGTTCAGTTCTCCTGAGCATATTTATGAAATAAACGGCTTTTCATGTGTTCACCACAAAGCCCTGCAGCACTGTTCAGTTTATAAAGGGTTTTATTTAGTATACTCTTACAGTGATGTCAAATGTCATCATTTAACAGAGCAGGAATGCATTTGATTTGTCTTGTGGCTACTGTTGCCAACAAGCGCATGCTTCTTTCTGCATGTTGACATGTGGCCAGAAATAACCTCACACAGCACCGGTTCATGTCAGCACGACTCACTCCAAGTGCACTTAATGGCTGAGATGTGTGACAACACCCCTGCAAACCTCCTCCCAACACCTAATGTGACCGGTCATTTCTTTTCATGTGTATTTGAGCCAAAATGGACTTTATTAAAAAGCTGCATTAACGTGATACATTTGGAGGACCTGGAGGGTCTTTGGAAAAGCAGAACAGCATTTTCAGGTAAGAAAATGCTAAATAAAAAATTAGATTGCCAAATCTAATTTCAAATTCAGCAATTATTAGTAAATACTGTGATTTGAACATCTATTTTAATGCTATTTCCAGCCCTTACACAGGTGACCGGTCCTGGGTGTACCCCGCCTCTTGCCTGTTCATTGCTGGGATTGGCTCCAGCTACCTATGACCCTGAATTAGATGAAGCGGTATGAAAAATAGATACAGTTTCTTAATGGATAATTTAATGACACAATTCCTAACTTTGGTTATGAATCCCTTTTGTAATGATGTTTTCTGTTACATTTGCTTTTCCCCCCTGCATTTTCAAATCCCTTTTGCAATTACCTTAATGGTTTTCCTTTATTTATTTAGCATCAGTCTTTGGGCTTTAAGCAGTGAAAAACAAGTAAAAACCAATCACAGCAGCCGCCTGATAGGCAGCTTTCTCATTGGTTGGACAGTGACACTTGAAGTAACAGATTGCTAACTATACTGACAGTTCAAACAACAATATGCAGATACTTTAAGGAGACTATTAGACACGTCCAAAACTTTGAACAATCTGTTGAGCACAGAATACGAGTTTCTCTCAACGAAGGTGACGATGCTATTGCACTAAACCGCAGATGAAAGCAACTGGCGCCATTGGCAACCTCAGCATAAATTTTTTTTTTTTATTTTATTTTAATGTCGGTTTAAAATGTATGAATACAAACCCTTTGCAAATTTCTTTATTTAAAGAATTTCTGCATTAATTCAATATTATTGCTTTTCCAAAGACCTTCCTGCTCCTTGGATTAATTATCTGCATGAATTACTTAATCATTAACAACTGTTAAACAGTCTCCTCCACAATTGACATATTTATTTTAAAACCGAGTGCTTAGTATGAAGAGAAAGTGATGTCATCAGCAGAATATTCAGCATCATTTTATAAAAAGTGATAAACATTTTGCGGATCTCTGTCAACCCGGCATAGATTTTCCTGGATTGCTGCCACTTTTTCAGCTAATAAGCATTTAAATGCATCTGGATGCAAAAAGACTCCTGCAGACTTCACAATGCTCGCGGCTGCAACTGAGCTGTTCATGTGCATTCATATGAGGAGATTATTGACATACATAACTATCTCACATCTTTGAGCAGCGATAGCTGATATTTCACACTGCATTACCTGTTTTTTATTCAAACTGCTTCGCAAAGCAGCAACCTACCAGAGATTTTGATTAATGGAAGCAAGAGCTTAAACACTATATTGCATCCTGCAAATGCTTGGGGGAAATGTAACCTGTTTGTGTGGGAGTCTGTAAGTTTGTGCTGCTTGTGGAGTAACTGGCAGAGATTTAATTCTCCATCTGACTGACCTCAAACTTCCACCACATGCTCTTTCTGTAATTTCAACATCATCTTGCTACTCGTGATTCGACATGACATTTACTTCAGCTTCAAAAGCACTTTTATTGTCACATTTTGAATACCAGAAAACTGCTGCGTACTGTATTGCCAGAGGTTTTTCTGCACTGACTCACTATGTGCACCAATAAGAAACAGCAGCGGAAAAACATCATTCTGTTCTTCTGGTTAACAGGAACATCTGTGCAAAGAAGACTGAAGTGGGAGGACAGAAATCTGACTCTGATCTGATATCCGAGTACAGCCGTGAGTCAACTTTCCCTTTTCTGATCTTTAATTTGACTTCCTGCAGTTATTTTATTAGAATACCATGGTAATGCAGCGGTTTGTCTGAGGACGAGTCAGGGGGAAAACCGGTTTTCTCAGGTTGAAGAAAAATGAATTTAGATGAGATTTTATATGATAGATGCACTGTACAATGTAATATAAATAACATTCTTTGTGTAAGTTGTTGGACAGCACAAGAATTAATTGAATTTTAATCTGTTTCTTTGCAACTAAAAATAATTATTCATCCAAACTAAAATTTATTATGCAGTTACTTTAGTAAATTTAATCTTGCCTATAAATTGTCAGGAAATCATCCCCAGCAGGGACACATTATTTTATAATTTAACTATATTATCAACAATTTCTGCTATTTGTACAACAATGTTCTAATTATGTGATATTTATCACAGTTAGGTTTTTAATGACTTGTGGAGAGCTTTAGTAACACAGACAGCAACACAAACTTATTTTATTATTCATATTTGTGTTCCTGTTCTGCATAGTTTATGACTTTTTTTAGCTTCTCATGGCTAAAAAATCTCAGCTTTTCAGCATGTGGCGAGCATGTGTTTAGCTTTTTCACTCCGCAGTTAATTTTGATTTGTGTGAAACTGCATCATTATTGTTGCAAACAAACTCCCCTCCAGTGCTGGCTCCCTGTGGTAATGTAGTGATTGATGCAAACAAGCCCTGTCCTCTGTCTGAACCTTTTCATGCTCACGCTGGAGGATGTCAATCATTCTGAGACGTTGCAAAATATGAAGTGCTGCAAGGGAGATGAAAACTCCCTGAGAAAAAAAGGGGAAAATACACAACAGAAAAGCCCCATAAAAGGGATTAAATTATGAACACAACCATTTCCCTCAACAAGAAAAATCTTATACAGTGCCACAATTGCATAATAGGACAAACAGACTGCAGGCTACGTATTTACACAAACAGGGGTCATAAAACCATCCCTCTTGAGTCATTTATGCTGATGGCAAAGTGCTCTCAAGGAAGAAGATTTATTTAGCTTCATTATGTTTGCATAGAGAAACTGGTGCAGCCATCATTTCTATTAGACACTTTTCTGGCCCGTTAAACCTCATTACATATTGATCCTGTTCCTCAGGATGATGATGCACCATTTATTTACACCAGTTCCACGTTAATGTCTTTATTCTTTCATTGTTCAAAGTGTCTCTGAGTGCCAGTGGAGATGTATGATCACATAACTCTAGTTTTTTCTTTTTTGGTGTAAAGAGGCATTTTTGGGATCATTTGACAAGCAAGTAAGCATAAATTCTGTGGAAGCAGCTTGTGCTGTGTTAATTTGAGCTTTTATAGTTAAAATCTCAATACTAACTGTAAAATGAAGCAGACATCCAGATTGTGAATCACAGATGGCATCACATTGATTTAATGATAAAAGTGCATTCATTTAAAGTTTGGCCAGATTTCCAGTTCTTATTATTTTTAATTAGCCTACATACTTTTTTTTTTTTTAAATGTGAAGTTGTGTGAGGAGAATTGAAATGTTAAAATGCTTAAATAATTTAGTTTGCTGTAATGGCATCTCTGAGACGACTGTTGCTTAATTTGCTTTGCTTTATGAAACATCAAACTTTACAAAGTTGGCAATCTAAATGAGTAGCCCCATAAGAAATGAAGCTGGAAACAAGATACAACCCAGATCCATACTTATATTTACACATGTTTAGTTTTTGAATCAGAATCATAAACTTTTATTGCCGTTGTCATTAATCACAGTTCAGTCTAGGAATTTGTTTCAGTGATAATGTTCACCTGAAAATACTAAAAAGTAATAAGAAAATAGAATAAAAGTAAATATATATATATATTGTGAGGCATACACAGCAAATCAGTACAACAGTGCAAACAATTGCTACCTATTTACAGGCCTGTTGATACAAAACTAACATACCAGTAAATCTGTTTACTCTCTTTTAATCCAACCCCCTCACCTCCTATCAATAATCCAGTTTAACTCACTCAGGCGCAAAAGGAGGATGGAAAAAATGTTGATTAAACACTTTCTTGTTGAAAAGCCCATAAGCATTTTTTTTGGGGGGGGGGGGTGGCTAGTGCTTGGTTGATGATGGGCAGTGAACTGTGCAACTTCACATCTGAAGCACCTGCAAGCGATGCACAGCACAACACTGACTACCGAGCTTGTTGAACAGATGATGCCCTTCCAGGCGAACCGTTTAGCTTTGTACTGGTAAAGTCATGATAGGAAATGATTGTTAGGCTCCATGCACCGAGCCTCATATGTTTGTTTTTATTAAAAAACATGAGGTGTTAAGGGGAATTTAGCTTAAACCCATTTTTACAATGACGGTAAAAGAAGCTTTATGATAAACTGCAGCAAGTCATTTATGCAAAATGGGTCAAATTCAGACTCAATGGTTTTCTGTAAAATACTGCTGCCTGCAAGCAACAACTCATGTAAATGTTTTGTTGAAACAAAATCCTTGTTAAATCTGTTGCTTTAAAAACAAAAAAACATGGATTCAGAGCGTTTAGGTGTTGCAGTTAAACACAGCACTTTCAGCCTTAAGGACATTAACATTAGTCTCCCTGATTGAGTTTAGAAAAAGTTTGCTTTATTAAGGTATAGAAACTTCTACAGTCTATGGTTAGAAATGATCATGGTTTGGACTAAAATAAGTCTAAATTATGCAGTTTATCTTTACAAACTACACTTTGAAATCATAGACAAAAGTTTTCTTCCTCACTTCTTCCTGTTTTCTGTTTAATGAAACTGGATCTGCCTCCACTGGCGCGCACGATGCAGGTATGTTTTGGGATGACAGTCGCTGTCACAATGTTATGCAGACAACTTTGCATATTAATGGATATAGGTGGTCATAGAGACACTCCATGACTTGTGTGCCAGCTGCGCAAGGTTTAAGTGATTTTTAATCACATATGTCTTAAGTCAGTTCGTGTCATATTGTATTTCTTTGTGTTTTTCCCTTGTTATAAACATCACTGTCTTTGATTCATTTAAATGTTTTTTTAATTATTTACACTTTTGCTATTGCAACAATCCAACTGTGCTGTCAGTATAGTTAACCGTTATCATTCCTTCCTATGTGTAAAGGGTTGTTCTCCATTACATTTGCTTTTATTGCAAAATTCCTTTATAAATGTTTTTTAGTTTTTTTTCTCATTAATGCTGAAATTGGATCAATATTAATCGAGCAAGTGAGATTTTGCTATTTTAATTCCATCCATTTTAATCGTGCCAGGGAAATAGTATTTTCCTTTGCCTATACTGACATCAAAATCTGCAAATCTTTACAAAAAAAATGTTGTCCATCCATCTGTATTCTTACACTAATAATTTCCCTGCCGGTTTCACTTGGCATTTACTCTAGTTTGCTAAATAAAAGCTCAAAAACCTACAGACTGAGATAATTTCTTTGGTTTCTGTCATTCTATGCTCTGACCCAATTCACTTCCCCCTCAGTATCTGTTGTTCGTCCCCGGCATGATCTGCTACTTATGAAGCAGTGTTTTTAGTGTGTATGGCAGAAATATGAACACAGAGATGGCCCCTCTGTGGTCATTCTTGCTGCCACGGGAATAAGGGGTGTCTCAAGCCACTTGGATTGCCTCAGGGAACATAATTTATGATGCTAATGAAATGTGAGCATGCATTGGGAAGCAAGTGATGAATCTCCTGCACTGAGCTCATCATTCATCACAGAGGTACCTCATTCCCCGTGGAAACATACAGGAAGCCCGAGCTTGTTCCTCTGATTAATGTTTAAACTGATGCGCCTCCAAGATTATCTCTTTCATCATGTCAATTTTTTTGTCAGTGCTTCCTTTGATAAGATAACGGAGCCGGGTTCCTGTTTGATGGAAAGTCAGAGGGAGAAACATTTTACTTTTTCTGAAGAGAAATTAAATAAAAATACAATTACTGTATTCCTAACTGCAAACTTTCCCTATTTTTCCATTGAGAAACATACGGTTACATGTTAATTGCTCCAGATAAATTTAATTGTTTGTGTGCTGATTGGACCCATTCTTTCCCTCAAAAATGGAGTATTCAAACCGACAGTGGGGAGTTTTGCAATTATGTTTATCTGCAAATGTCCCTCTCTTTGAACACTGAAACATAATTTTGGTCAGAGATTTACAGCCACTGCTGCAGCGACTGAATTTCAACTACATCTAGGCGAGTTTGTTAAAGCCCAGCAGAGTTTATCTGTGGGGGGAAAATGTTTTATCCTCTACATTTGCTGCTTCAATATAAAGTCCCTTAAGTATATGCAAATATAAACTCCTCCCTCACTTGTCCTTGTCTATCAGTCTGTGTAGAAATGAAATTCTTCATGGAATATGAGGTGAGCTGAGATGGTGAAGAGCCGCTTGTTACAAGGAGAGTTTATGCAACCCTGGGATATTATTTTCACCAAGGCTACAACTCAACATTGTAAATGTATTTTTAGGACAAATTGGTTTTTCTGAGGAGAAATACTATTCAAATAATTAGTGTTGAACCAGATCATCATTATGGCTCTTGGGTGAGCAGCATTGACCTGTGATCTGTAGAGACTTTGAATGTAGCACAATCAGCACTCTGACATGTTGAATTACAATGTCTAAGACAACAATAATGTGGTGTGATATTAGTGTTTACTCCAGGGTGAACTCAAAACTGCTATTACTCTCTGGCTACACCAGGAACAGGGAAAAAAAACAAAAACCAAACAAAAATATCCCAATCAAGGACAGAGTCAAAGCAGGGTGCTAAATGTCAGTCCAAATGGCACCCAATCAAATTCAGTAAATTCAATAACTAGTGTCCTTCTTGTATTGTTCCACATAGAGGTCAGCATGTGCTCAATCAATGCAGGTTTTGTATTTTTCTATTTATTTATAAGGGTTTTTGTAAAAATTACATTTATTTCTTTACATGATATAAAAAAAGATCTGTCATGAAACCTCCTGGTTTAAGAGACCGTGAAGGATAGTGATGAGCCATATGTATGTTAACACTGAAGTGCAACTGTGGTAAAAATAATGGAAGAACACTAAGTTAATAATGTAAAAAAAATCACTAAATGTTTGTTTTTAACATTTTTAGCTTTACCTTTTATGTTAGCCTGATGTTAGATGGTTGCTAAATTTTTCTTTAGCTCCATCTCTGCTGTAGTTTTAATTATAAACCTAATTTTAGTAAAAAAAAAAAAAACTCCATTATTAAAAGACAAAATATTTCTTATATTTTCTTATTTAGATTAAAATTTAATGCTGTTGAAATATTTATTTTTGTTTGAGCATTTGTAGAAAGTCTTCTAACCATGTAGTTTAAAAAATGTGAAGGTAATTTTATAATTTGGTTCAAAAACATTAAAGAAAACAAGTCATTCAGGAACAATACAACAGTTTTATCTGTACTAACAAATGAAGTCCTTATAACAAACACCAGCTGTCTCCTTCTGAGCCACCTCTGAGTTCTCCAACGCTGTCAAACTTTGCATATGTTTGTGAAGGTGCAATTGCTCGCCCAGTTTTCTTCAAGAGCAGAGTGCTCTCTGTTAAGCCTGCAGGAGACAACCCCCCCCCCCCCCCACACCCCCCATCCCCCCCATCCCCATCCAGACCCTTTCCTGCTGCTGTCATCTCCAAAAGCGCTCCACTTTGCTGTGATGGAGTGTTGGGCTCTGCCCTCTGCCCTCCCCACATGCATGCAGACTGGTGAGCCAGCAGAGTAGAGAAAACAGGCACAGCTGGTGTAAGACATGAGGCAACACTTTCTGCACCAACTATTGATGATGTGTTACTGGGCAGCATAAAAAGTAAACCTCTTCTAAATTAATTAGCTGCAGTCAGACTGGTAATTAGTAGGAAAGTGGCAGAGGTTTTATCTTGTGTGAGATGAGTAAGAGAGGAAGACAAAATTTCAATTAGTGAAGAAATGTAAGAGTTAAAAAAACAAAACGGCTGATGCTTTTCTTAGGTTGATTATTTTTAGAAATCAGCTGTATTTAGTTGTTTCCTCCTCCGTGTTGCAGCAACATAAACCTATTCTTTAGCACTTCCTTGTGTAAATGTTTAAGCAACAACTGGAAAACCCTTGGATTTGCTCATCTGTGCGAATATTAAGATAAATCAACCTTGAGGCTCATGCCAATTAAAAGGGGTGAGAGAGAAACCTTAACTATAGACTGATAAAATCCTGTAGAACTGAGGCACGTAAAAGGAAACGCCTCATGTTTCCTTGTTCTTTGTCTTGGTTGATTATGAAAGCAGCAAGGTGTAAACGAGCTCCTCTGATATGTGAACAATAGATTAAATTCAGCTTTATTTGTATAGCTCCAGTTCACAACAGTGTCATCTCACGACACTTCAGACACATTATTATGAGGCTTTTCATCATAAATAGCCTAGCTAGGAAAACCAACAGATTGCAACAAATCTTGACTTTAATCTAATCTCTAATCCTGAACATGCATGAGGTGACAGTGTGAAGGAAAACTCTCCGTTTAACAGAAAGGCAAAACCTCCAGCGGAACCTGACTCATGAAGGGCAGCCGTCTAGCTCGACTGCTTGTGGTGAGAGGGCAGGGCAGAGAGACAAACATGCACTGCAATTTTTATCCAGGAAGACCTGCATAAAAAGGAGTTTCTATTGATGCCAGTACTGCCATATATTTATGCATAGGAAAAAAAACCCAAAATGAAAAGGAAGTGCTCAGTGTATCGTAGGAAGTCCCTATGGCTGCACATCTAATGGATGGCTGGATCTCCTAATTGTAGGATTTATTAAAATAGAAAATCTTAAGCTTGATTTTAAAGGCGGGGAGTGGTTTATGCCTTCCGGAGTGACACTGGGAGCACTGGGAGCTGGTTCCATAAGAGATGAGCCTGATAGCTGAAGGTTCCCCCTCCCATCATTTTCTTAGAGACTCTGGGAACCACAAGTAGACCTGCAGTCTGAGAGCAGAGGGCTTTGTGTGGAAAATCTGGAACTATGAGGTCTTTCATATATAAAGGAGCTTGGTCATGAAGCGCTTTATATGTGAGGAAAATAATTTTAGTCTATCCTAAATTTATCAGGAAGCTAATGTAGACATGCTAAAACTGGAGAAATATGATTTCTGCTGCTGGTTCTCATCAGAACCAGCATTTTGGATAAGCTGGAGATTTTTCAGGACATATTTTTGTCCGCCAAATATGAAGAAAACTCATCATTTACATGGACAAACTAAAATCTATCAGATAAAAATGACCTAAACCAGCTTAGTGCGTTCTTTATGTTATGTTGCTGCCTCTGTAGCAGAATGTTGTGATGATCGTGTGCTGGGGTTGGAAGCAAGAAAATATCACAAGTCTGCTTTTTTTCTCTTCATGCTCCTTTTCTTTTTTAAGCCTTCTCAGACTCTGGGATGTTTATATTCTGCAAAAACAAACATAGGAAATTCTTTGTGGTGGTTTAATATTTATACTGACAACTTGTCTTACCACACCGAACTGTTTCCCATCATTTCCCTCTCAGAGTGGCTCAGCTGTCTGTCAGACACACATTTAGTGTATTTCTGCTGCATGGATGCTTGCATAGAGATTTTAAACACAATGACGTGTGTTATAACTCAATTTTACAGCACTCAGCCCTGGTCTGTCACCTAGCACAGAAGGAAATTGTGAATATGAAAAGTGTTCTCCTTGCTGACACATTCATAACCACTCAGACAGACATGATTTAGCAGATACTTCAGTATTCAGCTTACACAACCACTTTTATTTTCATTACCATCGTGCTCTATGGCGTGCTTATAGCAGCCAAAATCTGTGAAGTAATCACCTCAGTCATTTAAATACATCAAGTTTCTTTTTTTTTTTTTTTTTTTCTTTAGGTAGAAAATGGATGCTGCTGTTTTCTGAATGGACAGATGCACAATATGCAGTTGCCTGAATGTAGTGATATGTACTGTATATGGATGTGGATTAGACCCTTTATTTAATTTAAGTAAAAAATAACCCCCCCCCCCTCTCATTTTTTTATGTTGATAAATAACTATAGTAGTATTATAGGAATCATTATAGTGTTGTTTTACATCTTTTTGCAAATTAATCCCAAACATCTGTATAGTATCATCTAGACTGCTGGAATCCAAAAGTAATTGTTAGGTTTGCAAATTTGCACAAGTTTTAAATCAGTGTAAAATAATTTTTTTATCAGAATAAAGCTTTTTCATATTTTTATGAACCAGTAAGGAAGTTGGATGAAGTTGAAGTTGTCTAAACTTTAAACTTTAAAAGTTCTGCTCCAGCATTACAACTTACTTATGCTCCTCAAATTCCCCGAGGTTTTTGGCTTTATAATGCATACCAGACATTAAAAAGGCTTGATTGTGATTCCTTTGCTTTTTCTTGAATGAGTGACCATAGGGCTAACTAACTAAAGCCAATTCATTTAAAATTTTTACTTTGTTTAATTTCAAAACATCCCAAGTAGCCCCAGGTCCTGTGCTGCTCCTAATTAAGTGTTTAATACAGGGTGGATAACTCTGGTTACCTGCAGTCCTACAGGTGTTAGTGTGTTTCCCCTCTGCAACTCACTGGACTCAAATCAATGGGTAAAAAGCAGACGTGCATATTAACTGCTGCACAAATCTGCTGGGTAACTCCGAGCACTTTCATCACTGCAGCTCTTGAGGACCAGAGGTGACTATCCTGGTACAAGGAGACAAGCAAACTGTTTTGGGATAGGATGGTCTGGATTTGGATGTTTTCAGGTGATTTTGAAATATTCCCTTGAAAGTGTGGATGCAGCCAAAGAGATATTCATTAGTTTGTATTCTACTCATGTAAAGAATTTTTTTATTCTACACTGACTACGTCTGTACTTTATTCTTTCTAATGTGTTTTGTTCAGTTTTACCGGTGAATTTTCGGGCAAAATCTTTCATTTTAATCAGTGGCATGAAAGCTGTTTGTGTTGAGCAAATTACACTTACCGCTTGACAGACTTAACTACTTGGAGAAGACTTGAGGGCTCGCAGAATCTTATTCAAAACTATCAGGTCTCCTGTTTTCATATCAAGATAAAAATACTTCAAGTAGCTTCTTTAGCTGGATGTTGTGCACCACTTGATTGCCATCTTCTATGTTGCTGTTCTGAAAGTACCAAACGGCTCACAATATAAAGTGGCATCTTAACTCATTATTTTTCCCAGTTCATTTAAACCCACTTAACCCCCCTAACCCAATCATATTGCATCCTGTGGTGTTGACATTTCAGGGGGCAGGAGGTCAAGGGGAACGTGTTGCCGAAAAAGATTTTTGCTAAGGCTGTAATGCCACATTGCAGAGCACCTGCATCCTGAAATCCACTCAGTGAAGCAGCTGGCTCTCATGTGGGCTGTATGATTACACTTAATGCGATTAGCTCTTCTTCATTTTTTAATCATGCCTGGATAAGAAAATATTGGACAGCTGAGAAAAAACATAGTTTAGACTTGAGCGTTTTAAGAGATTACCTGGCTCTGTGCATAAACCTTCATCCATTAGTTAGACTTGCATAACTGCTGGATGTGTGCAGAGGTATATCGTACTTGTTGTGAGACCCTGATGGATGACAAAGTATTTGCCATGAGTCACATACTTTACGATGTTTGAAAACATTTGAAACGTATGTCTTATAATAGCCATCTTATCCTTTATGAGTTATGTATTTCAGGAGTATTTCAGTAAAACAACT
This sequence comes from Kiunga ballochi, assembly GCA_037177335.1. NCBI lineage: Eukaryota > Metazoa > Chordata > Actinopteri > Atheriniformes > Pseudomugilidae > Kiunga > Kiunga ballochi. The sequence goes on along the minus strand of JBAMIG010000016.1, from coordinate 1,814,569 downwards.
GAAAAATGAAATTTCCCCGACCGTGTCCTATATGTAAGGGATATTGCCCGACGAGGTGTCCATTATCCTAAAATAATGGACAACACAGAGGCGAGAACCATCCGAGACGAAGCAAAGTCTATTATTTTTAATGGTCATATGGTGTGAGTTTCTGTTGTTACGGTTTGTAACCGTTGCACCACCAGCACAGTAATTTAACAAAATTAGGCTATTTGATCAGAACTTCTTTTACATGTGTCCTTTATCTGAAAATACTGGACACCTAGCAGCCAATCAGAATAGAGTATTCAGCTAGATCATGGTGTAACACAACTCTCGTGTTTTTAACATAACTCTGGTGTTTTCCTCCTGGTGTTCACTTAGTACTCTTCTTTCATTCCTGCTGATGATAAACTCAGATTGTGTTTAAGAGGAGGTGGCAGAGTACTGACCTACAGATAAAAAGCAGCATTGTGGTGTAATGGATATATTTGTAGCCCAGTGGGCCGAACCATAACACTTACCATTTAATAGGCAACAGCATGCAGGGGGCCTTAGGCTTTTTCATCCTCGAGTAGCTTTCAGCTGAACACAGGGCTATCTGCTGGGAACACAAACAAACCAGTCAGCTGTGAACTTCCCCTGGCCGAGGACACACTACAAACACTGGACTATTCTGGCTGCAGAAGCAGGTTCTGGGATTTAAAGAGTGTCTGTGTGTTTAGTCATGTGTGCTACATTATTTACATTTGACACCTGAGACCCACTTATGTTTACTTTACCATGCACCATTTGGCAGTCTCCACTTCAGGTTATATACAGTACAAAGGTGTAAGCTAAACTGCTCATTGTATTTCACATCTCTGACCCCTTGTCTGCATTAATAAGTAGAACATGAGACATAGTGTGTTCCTGTCCTGCAAGAACAAAAGCACATCTACGCAAAAGTATGACTCAGCGGATATTTTTGCTATGTTCTAGCTAACAGCTACATCTGTAATATCATAACCAACTCAGTAAATAGGTACATAAATGTGACATTTATATTCTATTATATTAGGTTGGAAATTCTGCCCCCCATTTGACCCATCTCTGTTTTGCACCTAGGGAGCAGCTTAGAGGGTAAAGTGCCTTGCTCAAGGACCCATATTGGTTAAAATCTGTTGACACATTGGGAACTCATAACTAGGTTTTCCAAACCAAAGCCCATCTCTATAAACACTAGGCTAGCATTCTCCAAATAACATTACTTAGAAGGTCTAGGGGTCTCTTACCCATGTTATTTTAAAAGTACTTCCAAAGTACTTTGCAAAAGGATTGTCCTGGTGTGAAAAGATCACGACACAGTCTCAACCATAACATCAAGCTATTCCTGTGAACTTGAAGTTTCAATGTGGTTTTCAGTCATACTGAAAAGTTTTTTTTATTTTTACCAAATTTTTTTCAGAAAATGTCTCCCCTGAGCTGCAGCTATTTTACGCTGCTAGAAAACATAATATTGAGATGAACAGAGTAGGGAACTTCATATCCAACCGGTTGTAAAGAAAGCAGTGTAGTTTTTACCTTACAGACTTTCTCCTGCACTCATTCCTCCATATTTCCTGTGGTGAAATGGGTGATATCCCGCAGAAACAATTTAACTTCTTCCAGCCTGAAGATGGTTTAAAACTCAATTTGCTGTTTTGATTAGTTAGTGTAAGGTTTTCTAGACTCATTGACTGTGTCAGCATGCAGAGCATGAAGGATGCGAGCAAACAGATCATGCAAATGTGATCTGGCTACGAGGGGGGCTAGAGGCAAACCAGGGGGGCTCGGAGACCCAAGCACTAAGCAGCAATCCTAGAGCACAGACCCAAGCTACATCACCACAAGGACTACACCAGATCCACCCTGAGGGTGGCTCACACAGTCATGGGACACAGGCCACGGCCATGCTAAGCCCCCAGAGGGAGGAAGAGGAGATCCCTGACCAACTATTCACCACCTTATTCTCATCCAGGTTCCCCCCACTGGTCATGTGTAAAGATGTTGATATTTTATCTGTTTGCAGACTCTAACCTGGTCTTGTTTGATCATTTCTGTACCTTGTTTGATTGGACATTGAGTAACCAGTCAAACAACCCACTTCTTTATTATGAAGAGGTACATTTGTGAAAGGACAACCGAAGTGGTTTTTTTTAAGACCATGGCTCTTTTACCAACAACTGCCAGGTCAGTTAGTGGGGAAACACAAACCTGGTCACAACCCTAAAAAAATGTAAGTGGAGGAAAAGAAATCCATTATGAGCTGTACAAACATAGCCTGTGAAAATGACCTGTGCAAGGCCAGAGAGCGGTGTCTGTCTGTGATTAACAAGAATGGCAACAATTCTCACACTCTGTTTGCTATGAATACAAAATATCTTCCTAAACTGTTCAGCCCAGAACTGCTTTCCACTGCAAAATGCAAGGAATTAGCCAACTTTTTTAGTAATTAATCATACAAACTAATTGCCACAGTCAAACAAGAAAACCAGTCTCCGTCCCAAAGCTAGAAATAACTCTGTCACAATTGATTATAGTTGATACAAGCATCTTAAAAAATGGTTTGGTATGTGAAATAGAATCATGCACTTTGGACATAATACCATCAGACCTTTTTAAAAAACAGTTATTACCCCAATAGAAAATTATCTCTGATTATTGTCAGCAGCTCACTGGCAGCAGGTATTTTTCCCAGTTCACTACAGATACCTGTCATTAAGCCACTGCTAAAGAAAAGGACTTTAGACACTTCTATATTAAACAACTCGCTTCTAACCGCTTTTATATCTAAGGTTATTGAAATAGTTTAATTAAACTAGCTAAATGACTTTTAAAATGAAATTGGAAATCTTGATAAATTCTAGCCCGGCTTCTGACCTCATCACAGCACTAAAACAGCTGGTGCACAGGCTGGAAAACTGGCTTGGACTTTATGGAGTCGTCCATAACTGGTTCAGGTTGTATTTAGAAAGTCAAAGTAATTTTGTTACAATCAACAGCTGCTGTTGAGGTGTTTCACAAATAAACTTCCATGTCTAATGTACCCATCTCAAATATGACACGTTCATGAAACATGAAATCTTCTTGTGGATAAGACTCCATATTGCTTGCACAAATCCTCCTCTGCTCTCCTTTCTCTCACCAGACATCAGCTTATGTGAAAGGCGTGTGGAGAAGAGTAATAGATCTGTAGTGACACAGTAGATGCAGTAAAATCAGTTTGTCTTACGAGCTGCTTTCTCCCTTTCTAACACAGCAGATTTGCTATCACAGGCTTTTGTCTTCATATCTAAAGGAGAGATGACTCCTGTCAAACACGGTAGAAAGTCTCCAGCGTACTAATATCTCATGAGTGATATGACAAGAAATCAACTTTCATCATATAATAGCGACCATCTGCTACGAATACATGCTTCTACATGCTGACAGCATGGAGTTTCCCAACCCCTCTTCTTGTCATTGATCCTAATACTGTGTTTATATGTTTGCATTTACACACAGTGGTTTTACACTTAAGTCTTAGCTGAAACTTATTATATAAAGCTTTTATTAGTTACTCTCCCCAAGGTCCATTTCATCCTCTTCTCTGAGGCTATTAAGGGATAAAGAACTCTGAAAAAATCACTACCACCATGATTTATGAGCTGTAATCCTTCGCTTATGCAGTAAGGCATCCCAAATACACAAAGCATATTGTTTTTGCTATATGCGCACATCGAAAAGGATAAATAAATAATGGCTTTATTAGTCACTTTTTCCAAGATTTTTTCTTTTTGCAGTTTCAGTGTTTTCTGGATTTGGACTAACACTTTTTTTCTCTGACATTGCATCTAAAACATGTGGACGGATATTATCACTGGACATTTTAAATAATTTAGCAAAGAACTGTCTTGTTTTTCACCAGCCTTTGATACTCTTTAATGAGCATGACAGTGTTTTTTCACTTAAATTGACAGAAAAATCCTTTAGTTCAGTTTTTATTTTGATGTCTGAATTAATTAGAGAGTTTTAAATCTGAAAGGTGTTGAAGCAGTCTTATCTGGTGTGCTGACAGTTCACTGACTAAATCTTTCTGTGCTGACAGAGAATAGAGCTGAAAAGAGTGTGGGCACACCTCTGATGGAGAGATGTGTGCATTTTGCTCTTAAGGATGAGAATGTGAATTGCTTTGGTTCTGATTAATTTGTATATTTTGAAACTTTGACTTTGATCGATGAATTCTCCCTACACCTTCAGTGCACTATCCAGGCACCAATTACTGCAACTTCCACTGCTCTTAAGCTGAAGTTTCTGCTTGTGCTGTGAAAAAAAGTGGAATCTTGTTGGTGAATTTCACATCCTGATCATTTAATGGTCAGAGGCCAGAGGTTTTTAGGTTTAGCAGTTTACTTTTATACTTCAACATTCTTCAACTCTTGAAACATATGTTTTTATAAATACAATAAAAAATCTAAATTATTCTAAATGTTGTTTTTAAGAAGAGGTTCAAGACCTACATTTTTAGCTTCGCTTACAACTGAATGAATTCTAAATTTATTTAATTTGTTTTATTCAACTTTATTTATTAAGTGATTCATTTAATTTGGCCCAATTTAATTCTAATTTATATGTATATAACTCCTTGAGGTACGTTTGTATCATGGATTTGCTCTTGGTATGAATTAGATCCAGGCTATCATCCCCTTCATTTTCATGGAATGGTTTTTATTTGTACTGGTTGTTCAAAGAAACAAGAACAAGTGTTTGGAACAATAACTTTAATGCACTGTTAAGCCTTCTCTTAGTGTTCATTGATGCATTTATCAGAGGAAATGCTTTTTTTGTCTTATGTCAGTTACAAGGAAATAAAAGCAATTTTCTGCCTTTATCTCATTTGTCTTTCTCATATTTCTGATTCTGAGTTCTTTCCTTCCTCATTGTCTCATCGTCTGTTCTGAAGATCTTTTTATAAACTTAAATTTTGCATTATTCATGCATATCTCTAAGACATCATCATCATCATCATCACCATCACACAAGTAAAGCAATTTTCTTCTGTATCTGATGAATAAAGGTTATTTTTATAGAATTGAAGTTATAAGTAGGCCATGCCTTTTACATTTTTCTATTGACCTGATAGATTACTGCTGTTTGGCTGAAACAAACAAGCTCAAGATGCTTCATTAAGCTTCTTTCTTACCCAGTTTAAGTTAACTTTTCTACACAATGCAATAAAATTAAGATAATGAGGATTGTCTTGAGGTTGGAGGAGTCTTAAAGATGTACTAATGATACTTCTTACCAAAACACGAAGAGCTAAAAAAAAACAAATATTACAGCAGCAAATGGACAATGGTAATGTCTGCAGTCAATGGAAGGAGGGTAAGATGGAGTGAAGCTTGTGAATTAGCTGTTGTGGATGCCAATGTGATGACTAATATAAGTATGGAGTTGGTGGGGAGGTGTCAGTCTAATCTAAAAGTAGGTGGAAGGAGCAGCAGGATGTCTGAGTAGGAGATGGAGGTAAAAGGAACACGTTTGGCAGCCCACATCCAACAACTGTGCAAATGAAGAGATCTGCACAGTTATTTAATGTGGGCTGGGATCTCATGACTCATGCGTAAGTCATACTGCAATTTTGTCTCCATGTCATGTTTATTTGCACATTTGACAACGTGCAAATGTGAATCCTAAGTACACTGGTTAAGATATGAAACGTGTGAAAGACTCAGACATCAGCTTGATAATAAATGGGTTTTGTAAACAGTAGGAAGCAAACATTCAGACCAACTTAGCAGCTCATCATCAGACACTGAAAACCTGCAGCAGTGTGTTTTATTTTGGTGCTGTTGTTGCAGTGTAGACAAGTCTTGAAATAGCAAACTCACGACTCATCATTATTTTCACATCCTGAAGCGATGGTGCAACATTCACTGTCATGAGTCGCATTTTTAAACACAAACATGTCAAATATTCACTTTGTGTTTCCATGTTTCTGTTTTTCCTGCTGATGCAGTGTTGTTTAAAATCTGAGACACTTCTCAACTGTGACCCATTGTGTCAAGCAAACCAAAGCCCAGTTTCCCTGATGACATACTATGAAACGGAAATGTGTTGAGTCACAGATTTTTGTGCTTGGAAATACATTTATTTATTCATTAAATGAAGAAGAGTGCCTTGTAACACATAATGTCTTTTTTATGATGTTGCAAAAATGTTCACATGCTTTATAATGTACTGTGCTTCATTGGACAAAAAAAAATAACAATCCCAGGTTTAAATTTAGTGGAAAAATTACCACAATAAATCAGCTTCTCCGACTTTTTTGCAGGTTTGAGAAGTCGTTGCTCTTTCAGCGGTCGGTGCCGTATTCAGATAACACTTATAGAAAAGTATGCAGAGTTCTGCACATATGGGTGCATACACAAACACACATGCATGCCCTCAGAAGCTGATTAATAAGCACAGCCCAAGGCATTTACCACCACTCCATTATTCAGTTTGATTATCTGGAGGAAATGATAGAGTATTAGAGCTTTTAATGACTTTGGTATCCCCTTGTGAATTATTTGCTGATGAGGACGGTTTTAATCATTGCGCTGTGTTAACTCGGTCCAGAGTCAGAGCAGCATATTAATGCAACGGGCTGCAAACTGTACACAAACACAGGTTAATGGGCCTCATAATCAGAAAAAGAGCAACATGGGGACACCAGCAAATTAAAGTGCTTGATTAATACACTGATACTCGAGTGGAGCTGGGAATTTTCTAATGGACCTCTGTCACTATCAGCAGGAAAAATCGTGCTGCTTCTAAAGGTAAATAAGCTAACAAATGCTGATTCACAGATCCATTCAAATTTCCAAGTTTTTCTAATTTATTTGTTACACAGAGGTGCAGAAACAACAAAGCAGTTTCTGAAACAAGCTGGAAATGCTTATGTGGTTCTTAAATTAGGATAAAAGACTGGTTTAGTTTTTTCTGCTTTATTGTCTGTTGGTGAGTATCTTGGACAATAAAGAGAGGCTAATAAAATCTTATCTTTAGAGTTTAATGCCAGTCTTGCCCACACAAATAACATGTTTATACTTAGACATTGGTGCATATGCCCATGTGGATGTAAACAGCTCATAAAGTTTTAATGACACCTTTAAAATGTCAGAAAACACTGATGCAGATCATACTTTTTTTTTACTAAATATTTTATAGAAATCTGTGATTAAAACTGTGGGTATGTGCTAATTTGTGCTTTAGGTATTAAAACTCTCTAAAATTAAAATGACCACTGAACTCTCTTTAATTTCACCTTTTCACAATGAGGCACAGATTCCTCCTGGAGCCTTTTTCAGACGCCATTTAAACTTACAGCAATAAATAACTTGCTCAGCAACATTATTTCTCTGTTACTTCTGGAGCCTCAAGATACAGTAGCATGTGAGATTCAGAGCCACAAACAACAATAAAATAAAATTGTTCTTTGAAATGAAATGGATTTTGCTGCTCTTAAGAACACACTTGCAAGAGGCTGAGTCCAAAACATCAAACTCTCTTACTTACTCCATCATTCAGTCTTCAGTTAGAATAACCCTTTTAGTTGAGGCGATTTGGTTGTTTTTAGATAAATGTCCTGTTTTGAAAAATAAAAAAAACAGATATGTTGTTTAAAACTGTTTTCAATTATGTTTTCTCCAACTGCATCATCTTCACAGAGTAAGGTCAATTCTGAGAATGAGAAATGAGGATAGCCGAATAGAGCCATAAGATGTCTGTTAACATCAGGGCAGATACATTTATCTTTCTACAATCTGTGCTCAGAGCTGATGCTGACTCATTGATACAAATCTGTCACATTTACTTTTAAATGCACTTCATGCTTGCAATGAAGCCCTCCTCTATGTTTTACTTGCATTAAATTATTCACACTGTATTATATTTCTTTATACCATAATTTATTAACTGCTTACTTGTTCTTCTTCACTGTGTGAATATATCTTTAGCTCTCTTGGACATAAAACACACTCAGCTGGTGTTCCCTCAGGCACATCTGTCATCATCATAAATATATCAGAGTGGCAGCAGAATAATAATAATGCTGGCTCGTACTGTGACAATATACTGCATATACCTCCGTCCGCCTCAGGCAGGGAGAATGACCGGTGTGATCCCTGACTAGAACAGTCATAGAAACCTTATATAATTGACTGAGAGACCATTTGATTGCCTGAATGTGACATTCATTTACACAGCCAAAGTGATGTAGAAGGTCATTTTAACAGTTCAGTCAGGTGGATGCATTGAGAGCACAAGCATGTAAGGTTAATCCCAGCATTGCAGGATGGCAAGAAGGGAATTAATATGGCAGAAAAATGACAGTGGTTTCCTAAAAAGGGGTGAGAATCAATTTTCAATCTGCAGCAGCTTGGTCTGACCCACACTGTCAGACAATACACCCTCCCTACTCCCAGCAGAGTGCGGTAAATCCAGTCCAAGCACAGGGCTTGAATAAATCTGCATTCAATTAACGGATTAGCCACTGTTTAAACATGGCTTCCTCTATTTGCCACTAATCTGCTGAGGGCCTGTAAATGACACAACGCAGCATTTCAATAAGTTTGTATTTGAAACGGTTAGACGATGATTTGAACCTACAATGTGTGTGAGGCAGCGTAAACGTGGGGTGGTAGGGGGGGAACTAATGTTTAAGATATCCTGAGAGGGAAACAACTGTAGATATTACAGGTTAGTAAATGTGAAAAGCTGACATATAACAGAACTTTTAGCTTTACAGCTGTGCAGGTCATTTTAAAATTATTTTATGTTTTCATTGATTTTCTCAAGCAAGACCATTTTCACCAACTTGTCTTTATATTCAAACTCTTCCACAGATATATGAGCTACTTATAGCAAAGCATGCAGTGACCCTGTTTCAGCCTTTTCTCAGGACATTAATTCAGTGTTTTAATTGTATTTGTTCCATCTTGTTGCACATTTTCCTGACCTCATCCATTAAAGTCAGTATGACTATACAACCCGGGCTTATAGTGCATAGATCATTCATCTCATCTGTCCAAACCCTTAATTATAAATCATTACAATAAGCTTAATTATTTCTTCTGAACTGGACATAATACTGCCATGAATTGCTTTCTACACTTGTCCTCACTGGAGATTATGCCAAATGCAGAGAATTACCATCTCTGTTATTTACTGCTTCTGTATAAGAAATGAATAGTTTAAAAAGCTGAAAACTCAAATTCTGTTCTCAATAGTGCATTTACTGAAGCTGTTTATGATGTTATGGCATGCCGCCACACACTGCTGATGATCTATGTTAATTAGCACAATCGACTCCCCTCATTAACTCAAAGCAGCCCTCTTGCAATCACCTTTCCACATAATAATCCCAGAAAGTGTGTTGTGTAGCCAAATAAAACTCTGCAAGGCATTTTTAACCAAATCATTGTTCCGTGTGCCTTTTTAGTATGCTCATGTATGCCCCTGTCTTTAGGAATCTATGCTAGTTTGATCCAAGCATAACATTGATCTTTAAATGGTTGTCAAATGTGGTCACAGCTGAGTTTAGAGTTTACCATTTAGAGTTATAGAAGAAAGATGAGTGCTGGATTACATAAAACCCAGTCCAAGCATTTTATATTTGATTACTTTTTCTTGTATTTTGACAACATTTTAATTTTTTTCTACATATCAAATGAGGCACTAAGACTGATTAACTTGGTAAACACAAATGGCTGCATCTTTTTTAAATGATTGCTGTAAATATGCCTGCAAGTGGTGGAGTTTAATATAATAAAACATTTCTGCCAGAGATTAAACTGTTTACAGGATTTTGAATTGTTTGAATTGTTATTTAGTTTTTTTTCTGAGGATACATTCTGAGGACTAAAAAGCCAGTTAAAAATGCCTTAAAGCTTGAAATCATAACAAAACTCTTCTTTGTAATATTATTGTTTTATATTGGATTGCAATAAGGAGGGCAAAAGCAACATTTATCTGCATGCAACTAGGATGGATTTTACAACACAGATAAAACGGCTGTAAACGCGACTATTTGTAAGGATGTAATGAATCCGACTTCAGAGTTAAAATCCTTTAATCACCAAGCCAATATTAATGGAGACCACTGCTTTAGCCTCCACAGTACAACCACACTCCAACTTTCCAGCAACGGCTAATTAACAGTGCCCCATCTGCATCCCACTGTGGAGAAAAGTGTGTCGCACTCAATTTATTTATCTTTTCTACACCCTGCAGGGTGGAAGGCCTGGTATGCTCAAAGCACATTTGCTCAGTCAAATGCTCTGATATTCATTTTTAACAACCTGCTTCAAACAAGCATGGAAACACAAAGTACATACATGGACAGACACAGATACTCTGCAACGCTGCCCCCCTGAGAAGACAGCTCTTCTGAGCTGTAACTGACATCATGTACTTAATGTGTCATACAGATGTCACGGCAATGCAGCTCTCGCTGCCAGAGAGAGCAGTCAAGTATGAATGGCAGAACCTGCAATGAATTCCTTCGTGTGCCACCGTCAGTGGACCATCTCACCCCCCAATGAAATACAGAGATAAGTGGCTTTCACAGAGTGTAGAGAGAGAGTGAAACTGTTGCTTCTCAGCTGATAAGAGGAACATCTTATATCTGGTGATAAAGATGTTATGTCCTCTATTCTATACAAACACAGCACAGAGAGGAGCCCCATAAAACATTCTGCTGGTATACCTTTATAGTTAATATATTAAAGTTTGCGCAAGAATAATGTTCCCCCAAAAAAGTGGCAAAGTCAGGAAACATAATTTACTGCTCCCAGGTGAGTTGAAGTACTTTTAATTCGGCCTTGAAGTTCATCTGCATTCAGATCAAATTCTTAAATCTCTTAACTTATTCATGCTGTAGCGCTGCCATTGGGTTCCTTCTCATTTTCCTGGCATTTCCAGGCCTCCTCCTGTTACAGTTGTTTCAAATTCTGATAAATGATGGCTCTAAGTGTGCCAGACAAATTACTCAGTGACTCAATGCAAAAACGGCACAAATTCTGCTGGAAGTAAGTGAAGGAATTGTTTTAAAAGCAAAAATGTTGTTTGGGAAGAAAAGAAGAGGGGGAAAAAAACCACTTCCTTTTCTGTGACTGCTCCTGGCATGCAGACAAGCAAGGTCCAATGACACTGTAATAGGAGTTAATGAACCATTCATCAGGGGAGATGATGTGCTGCCTCGATGTGGTTGTAATATTGATGACAGAGGAGAAAGCTAGCCACAACAGCACGTCTGACCACCCATTACATCCTTCTGCCCCCCAGAGGGAGGAAGAGTCCAATTAATTACTGACTATTAGTTCATTGGCATCTAGACTCTGGTAATCTCGTTTCCCATCCATCCCATGCCTAGTGACTCCATTCAAACTTCCTATGATACAAAGTAAGGCTTGAATAAGTGGAAACTAGATAAGAAAACAAAGAAAAGAGACATTTATTTGTTGGGAAATACAAACATACTATTATTAAAGCAGTAAAATGACTTGACAGAGAGTTAGGCTTTGAGACAAGAAAAAAATATTGTTTGCTGGATATTTATATGAAATACCCAGAAATCAGTGTAATCTAATCATGTTTATCTTTTCTTTCTTCCTGCTAAAACCCATCTTTTATAATGGCTCTGGCAGTGGGCGTCTGTCAGGATGAAACTAGACCTGTTTCACCTTAACGCCATGAAATCTCCGGTAATTTGACCATTGTAGCCCTAAAGTGTTTCCTGTTCCATGTTTATCTGATTGTACTTGGTTCTAAATTTCAATGCACTTCTGTATTGAAGTCTTTGCTCCATCCAGTAAAGTTATAATGGACCTGAGACCATGTCAGGATCAGGTCTGGCACATCTGAGCTTTTGACTCATCATTTTATCAAGGTAACATGTCGCACATCTTTGTTCCCCCTCACTGCACTTTCCTCATAAACTCTCAGTCAGAAACATAAGAAGCAATGCTTTCTAGGTTTTTTATTAATCTTTTTTTAGTGTGCATAAATAAATAAAGAGCCGTCAGCTGTGCAGACAGCTACTTTAACCCCCTGATGCATGAATTATTAAAAAATCAATGCCACATTGTTTCACTTCAATATTTTACCACTACAGACATGTATAGAAGTACTTTTCTTTGTCTGAAGTATTTACTTTTTCTTTTCTGTTCTATAAGAATACTCTAATAAAATAAAATGTGATGTTTATAGAATAAAATATTTTTTAAAAAATGGGGAAAAAAATCTAATCTCTGAGGTAAATTGTGTAAAAAGAGGGGGGGCATGAAAACAAACTTGTGTCTATTCTTGGAATAACACAAATGTACAATATAAATAATACTATATAAAACAATTTTGGCCACTTTATGTAAGGTGGATTTGTGTTTTTGTTGTTTTTGCTTCAGCTTGTCTGGAATCTGCATCAAAGAGAGGATAACCCTGATGTTAGCAGATGCTCTCAGTGAATACTGCTTTCACTCGGAAGCTATATCATCACTTACCACCTGATTGAGTCTGAGCATGAGGGACTTCATTAACCCTCCACAGAGCCCGCTGAAATACACAGGCAGTCTGTGTCTTTGTGTTGTATATGTACATTAAGTGTACATCATTTAGTCTCAGGACTCATTCATACTTAAAAAATAAAGCATGACCAACAAGATGGGTGACAACACACCACTGTGTGTACTGTTGCTGCACATACTGGGGTATTTCCAGCTTTGTAATGTTTTCAGGCGTATTGTGGTGAGGTGGTAATACCAAGGCCGTTTTCCATTTCACAGAACTGAATCAGAAACATGGATGAATCGGACTTTAATACATCTTTTTGTGTTCATATGCAGCCCTTATTAACAGGTTGATTAATGTTAGAAGTTAGTTCTAATATCTATATGTATTTTCTTTAAGGAGAGAAGAAGAAAGGGGGAAAGAACATTATCTCTGGAGACATTTAATCTAATCTCTAATTGGATGTTTACAAGCGGTACAGTACAGATTAAATAAGCGCACAGCTCACCAACAGGGGCCAGATTCACTTGAGAATTTATTCCCATGTTCAGTATCTTTTGTTAAAGTGCCTCTGCCCAGTCTATAATCTTAATAAACTATGAGACACATAAGCTGAGAAACAATTATCTAACTCTGCTACTGGTGACACGGATCTTGAGAGAGAGAACATTTCCTTGCTGCACACGATGACAGTACTTTTGAATTGCCTTGTTGGGATTCCTTGAAGCGAAGCAATTTCTTGTAAAGTAAATTAGACAAAGAACGAGCATGTGTGAATTTACACATCTGAGGTAAATTGCCAAAGGGCATGCACCACTTATTACCCTTTATTTTACCAGATAAAAAGAACTCATTCGATACCAAGATCTAATTTCTGAGGGTGACCTGGCCAAGAGGTCAGCAGCACGTTACAGTATATTGCACACATTTAAGAAGCACTTCACTAGGTTGTTTAATGATGAATATAAAAGCTAAAGGTTTTGCTCCTTTTTATGAGGAAGCACTTCAGTTGTATATAAGAGAAAATATTAAATTTATTCAAATAAAACTGAAAATACTTTTACAGATTTAAATAAATAGCATGCATCACCACCTTTTTAGTAGAAGAATAAAACCTTTTATAATAAGCTATATAACTAGTTGCTGGGTAAAAAAAAAAAAGTTTGGTTTCTTTCAACTTTCATACATTTAAACTCCAGACTAGATATTTAATGGCCCAAGGCTGGGAAACTATATTATTCAACTTTTTCTCCTGGATCTCTGCATGATGTTGCACCACGGTTCACTTTATACACCATATCACATGCTAGCAAAGAGACAAACATACTGTTGTGAACATCCACTGTGGTTGATTCAGTGATAGATACTGGTTTAACTGTCTATAGAGCAATCATTACTGACTAAATCTGCAGAAGCCCTGCAGTGTCGTCTAAAAAGAAAGACAAGGAAAGGAAACTCTGGTGCTAAAATAGTTTTAAAATAATAAAAGATGATATGCTCAAATTAGTTTTCCTAACAGCAAGAAAAAGTCCTCTAATAAGTTTTATATGGTGCGTTTCAAGGCACACAAACTATTTTACATTGAATGTATTGACTCCATAACTATTAGGTGATGGTGAGCTACATGTGCAGCCACTACTACCCTGCAGTAAAATGACAAATACAGCAGCCAATGTTTTTGCTGTGAGAGAATGGAACAAAGTATCACAGCATCATGTGGTGTCATCTAGCATGTTTAAGCATGCAAAATGAAGCTTTTTAAACAATGCAAATTGGAGCAACTATAAGGTCTTTTTGGAGATTGTTTAGGATGATCGGATAAGCCGAGTCTTTTTCAGCAGCTTGAAGTACTTGAAACTCCACCTGGAAACTGTTTCATAGTGTTTTACCTTCACTGGCACTTTTTCAACAAAGCCTGCCACAAAAGCTGCAAAACGTAACACCATGTTAAGGATAGACAAATATACATGGATTACTATAAAAAGCCGATTAGACCCCCATACATATAATTAATACATGAATTAAATCTAGGCATTAAATGTATTTGCTGGTTTCCACAAACTGGGGGCATATTTTCCCAGACTGGTCTGTGAGATGAACTTTTTATACAAAATACATAAAGGGAGTCCAGGAAGCAAAGTTGGAAACGTAAACATGCATGGTTTATATCAAACTGTTTTTGATGCAGTTTTCTGTTCAGTTTTTTGTTTCCACTATTTTTTATCCCCACTTTCCAAAACACTTAATTTCACTTCATTTGTGTCAACATTCAGTCACTGTTTGGTTAGATTTAGAGGACTAAAATACTTAATTGAAAAAAATTATACTCTTAGCTCTCAAGGGCCCTTTCATAGGTCCAGCAAATGTTACAGGGCTTTGATTTTACCATCCAACATTGCCCGCAAACACATCCCACCCAAATAACACACAAAATAAATCTCATCCTCACAACTTTATAAGCTTTCATTATGCAAAACACTATGTTTGGCATTGTGGACCAAACATTTGTGCAGTTTCTGTTGTCACAATGATTTAAAAAGTGTAAACACTGTTATTTGATCATAAATGACTTCAACCAAGCACTAACCATGGGTGAAAGAAGAGTTTTTTGTGTTATCATTCATATTCTCTGACAAATTGGCCAAAAACTCATAAATTCTGCAAGGCATTGGAAACTTACGAGCACAGCTGTATTACATTCGGATGAAAGACTGGGCTGCACTGATCCACACAGATAAAATGAATGCAATGTCTATTTTATTCATTTATTTATTAGCATGAATTTAGACTTGAGCTGAGCTTTTTACGCTACAGACAAAATAGGAGTCTGCTATTTCTTGTCATTGTTCCCTTTGCAGTTGTCTGTTTTATGATCAGATAGCTACATGGGGAAAATATACAGATTAAACTCATTGGTTTATTTATGAAAAAGCCTGCAAATGTGGATCTGCTGCAGCAGTGTGGTCTTTTCTGCTGTCTGTCTCCAGCTTTGCTCTTTTATTGCTTCACATGTCACAGGGCATTGCTATGTCCTTTTCTGAGTGTAACCAAATGTTACTGGTGGCAATTTAATGAGTTTGAATCAGAAAGTATTGTTGCCACAGAAAGCTTTTACTGATGTTACGAGTTAGTTTTTTTAAAATAATTTTTCTTTTTAGGCATGATGTACTGCCTCTTCTGCTGCCAAAGGCCTGAAGTATTCCTCCTTACTCTGTTTGCTCAGTAAGACTGGTTATTTTCATTTACATATATTCTGAGGTTATGCAAGCAAATGAGGGAGGGAGATTGGAAGAAAGGGAGCCAAAGTGGTTCCAGGTGGTGCACTGTGATTTTAACAGGGGTGGAATAATTGGATGTATTATGAAATCATAAAAGATTCATTGCAGCAGCTATGTGGGAAATGGGATGAGAGGGGAGCTGTTTGTTCTGTTCGGTGGAGATCTACAATCAGGAATTATGGACGGGAGAGCGAGACACTTTTTATGCTTTATGCGGAACTTATTTGAGCTTCAGTTTATTTTGGTTTATCTGTGAATGTGCTTTTTTATTTTGATAAGGTGTGCATTTACAAATCATCCAAATAAATAATCATAAAGAGTGAGACAACGTAGCATGTGGGGAAGAATTTGGAAAAAAAAATACATGCATGCACATACATACTGTTCTAAGGTTGAAACTAAAGTTAATCAAAAATGGTCATTATCATAATAAAAGCCACTAAGCCAGGGCATATCAGGGTACCAGAGCACCCAAGTCCCAAAGTACCACCCAACATCCCAATGAAGACAATTAACATGAGTTTAAATTGCACATATGCAAAACATTTCAAAGCACTTTGTGTAAAAGAATTAAAAGCATCACAGATGGTGCAAAGAAAGCAATAAATGGTAGTGAAACAAATATTAAATCATCAAAAAACCCTAAATTCAAATTAATACATTAAATAATACATTGAAATGATCGGTATATAATCTCTGAACATATCACAGATGCATTGTGTGCCTAAAGTGTTCTAAAATGTATAAATGGGGTTTTAGCAGGGTTTTAAAATTTATACTGTAACTGACTGGAAACCAATGTAAAGATGTTAAAACTGGTGTAATGTTCTCATCTCTCTTAGTCATAATTAAAGCTCCATCTGGACTAGCTGCAGATGATTAATGCTCTTTTAAGAAAGTCCATTTAAAAGACCATTATAGCCATTATGGAGGTGGGTGAGTTTCTCTTGGTCTTTCTGGGAAACTAAACTTCTAATTTTGTTGATGTTTCTGAGTTGTTAAAGTTAAACTGTGATGTTGCTTCTAAAAGTTAGATCTCAGTCAACCCTTCAAGATTACATACTCAGTCTGGGATTTTAAAATACCAGGTCACCTGGTGTTTACTGATGCTCACCCTCTTCTCCTTGCTACCAAAATGAAACTGAATAACCTAAATTGTGTCTTCATTTATTTGTAGAAAATTCTCTACAGGGTTTTGCTCCAAACACCGACACACTAAGTTTACAAAGACACATAAAGTTGTGTGTCATCTGCATAAACTGTCACATTTGACTCAAAGGGAGCATAATTTGAAGAGAAGAGGTCCTATAAGTGTCTATAATCTCAAGTTATAGACACTTGCTCTGATTCATAGCTGTTAATTGTAACAAAATTACTCTGACCATTTATATTTAGAACACTCCAGAAAGCCCAACCCGGTTAACCCTATGCAGCACTCGGATTCACCGGAATCAGGACCAATACTTAACCAGAATTAAACAGAAGCACCATGCCTCAGTCTCCTTATGGTGAGCAACTTAAACGATAGAGCAGTTTATCTTGTGAGAAGAGGATGAAGGTCGTGTCACTGCAATATATCACACTCAGATGCATCATCATTTTATGTTTGTGCTCACAGAGTGAATGTTTAAAAGCAGTATTTTTCTTTATCTGAAATATAGACAGCAAGTTCACCAGTTAATGACAACATTGAGAGATGCAAAAATATTATTCAAAACCAGCCTGCATTGTTAAAAATTTGCCTTATCTGTTATTTTGTTAAAAAGTGCTCCTCCAATGGGATCATTGCTGGGAAGGGGGAACTGTTAAGTTTCGAGTTACTGGTTGGTGTCACTCAGCTAAATATACCAAATGTCAGGTTCTCGTTTCAACGAAATGAACACGTTTATCTTCATTGTAAATAAAACATGTTAATCTGTATGTAGCAAGAAAAAAAAGAGACTAAAGAGCTTAGTAATGTCAGAAAGAGCTTCAACTCCCACGTCCGGCAGAGGTTCAACCATGTCCCGGGTGAGGCAGGGTATATTGAGTCCGAGTGGACCACGTTCTGTGCCTCAATTGTTGAAGCGGCCAGCCGGAGGTGTGGTCTTAAGGTCGTTTGTGCCTGTCATGGCGGCCATCTTAGAACTCGCTGGTGGACACGAGTGGTGAGGGATACTTTTAAGCTAGAGTCCAGTTAGTCCTTTTAGTCCGTGGGACTCCGGAGGCCATTTGCTGAACAGTCACACAGAACAAGATTACGTTAATACATAAATACTGACATCTGTGGATTGTGAAGAATTCATGAAACCTAATTAAGTCTTGCTAGTTTAATAAGCATGGGGTATGTTCATCATTAGTAGACTCATTATATATTAATTATCAACCTAATTGTGTGTCTTCCTTCCAGCTCTGGTCCAAAAAAAGCTGTTCTTGAATAAAAAAATAAAAAAGGAACATGTAGGGCTTTTATTAGTGCAGCTTATGAAATGTCTTTAGGCTGCATGTTGAAATGACTTTTATGATGAGCTAAAGCTATATGCACTTAAGCTCTGCCTTGTTTGTGCTCTGCACCTCCATGAACTCAGTTCCTCTCAATCCTTGTTTTTTATTTGTTTATTTATTTATTTATTTATTTATTATATAT
>JBAMIG010000016.1:1743610-1794513 GCA_037177335.1 Kiunga ballochi | reverse complement strand
CTCAAGCTCCCAGGACTCTGGTAGAGAACCCGAGCTTGAGATGAACAACCACTCGCCCTACCCAAGGAGATGGGAGGAGGGTGAGGGAGGGAGGATTTTTTTTTTTTATATATATGTAATAACTGTCACTGTCATCTACTGACAATGAAGAGATAAAGAGATGAAGAGGAGGGATCTATTAGCTCCTCTGGAGCAGAAGTCTTGAAACAAACCTTGACAAACAAAACATTTATGAAAACTCAAATCTTCTGCAAATGATAGTGTTGCTGTTTTAAAAGAGATTAAAACCAGTAAATTCTTAAAATATAGAAATAGAAAATTAATCCCCAAATTACAAAAACAAGTTGTGTCATTGGAGATCAAAAAAAACAATCTGAAGATTGATGTAATTATGAATAAAATGTCCTTTTAGAGCCAATCCCAGCTGACATCGGGCGAGAGGTGGGGTACACCCTGTACAGGTCGCCAGTCCATCACAGTGCAGACTCATGAACAAACAACCAGACCTTGCTCTTACCATTTACATAAATTATTTTTTTCTGTGGAGTTTGATTATTAGAATAAAATTGTAACAATATAAATGTTTTTTTCTGAACAAAAATAATTTTGTTAATTTATTTACACTGGAGTTGAACATGTCATTTATCATGTCAATGATGCATTCTCTCAACAAATCATGAACCACTGCTGTTTCCAATATTATTGTTATGATTGTTTAACTCTAGGAGTATATAATTCTGTTTTATGGACTAAAAGTACACATCGGTATCATTGATCCTGGGACTGTGTTTGTACTGCACTGAATCAGTGTCACCTCTACAAAGTGGGGATGAGAGAATAATCAGAGTACAACCATTTTGCAGAAATTTGGAAAGCTCATATCTGCTCCCTCTAAAAGAATCTCTAAGAATTCACACAATCTGAGGTATTATCAGTATAGAGCTGGCCTGGTTACCCTGGCAACCTAAACCAGTTAATCTGAAAGATATGCAACAGGCACAAAAACATTTTTTACATATTTGACACAATCAGTGTCCTGACCTGAATTCACAGCCACAGCTTTCTTTTTCTTTTACAGTTTTGAACACAAAGTCTGCTTGCTTTGAACTTCATGTGTGAAGATGATGAGGAAGAGGATTTGTTTTGGCCGTTTTTAAATATGTTTTTAAAATATAAAAAATGCTTTATAGGGAAACTTTGCTGCTAAGTAAACTGAATTGGAGATTTGTGGCTTTTTGTGACATCACAACAACAATACAGAACCTCTTCCAATGATAATAAGCATCATTCTGAGGTTTTTCTCATTTTACATATTTTATTGAAATTAATTAATTCCCATGCACATTCTGCTGCTATTCACGTCCCACCATGTTAATCCAGCTCATTATATTGTAATTACAAGATAAGTCATAATTAATAACTAAGGTTTCAAGCAATTTTGTTTTCTTTTGTAAATGTGAGGCTCTGTTGTAATTACTCTGAATGCACAACATTAGAGCACAAATTCCAATCAAAGCATCTTTTTATTAGTAATGTGGCTGAACAGTCTGTGCCAACAGTCTGGCATTCAAGATCTAATTAGATTGCACCCACAAATATTCTGTTACATTTAGTTAATCACCATGAATTCTAGGTGGAAATCTCCACATACTACAAATTACCGTGTCACAACACATTCACAGATTGCTGGAAATACACCTTTTATTATTTGAGGCTTACCACACACTGTTGAGCAGATGTTTTACAGATGGGTTTAAATAATGTTCATTTAGTGGATGTTGTACAGCTCTGCATTAAAGCGGAAATCCGATTTTCAAATTTAGTTTTCTTCTACATTGGTCTGAATATCATTCAAGCAGGGTGTGTTGTAATCTCATATCTGTAATCTGACTGTAAATGGCAGGGCTATTCAATTAGCCTTAATTGAAGCCTAACAATACATCCCTGTTTCAACACACCTGACTCACATTAATGAGTCGTTGAGCAGAACTTCATTGGCTTTTGGTGTGTTGAAAAGGGATACATTACACATTCACAGAAATGGAAAGAATATGGATGGAAAACATTAATAAGGTACTTTATCACTCCCTGTCAAACAACGCATTACAACGGGATCCTCCCTCATGATGGAGAAAATGTGGAGATCAATGTGCAAATCTCACTCATATTCTATGGGACTGCCCGCTTCTCAGATCATATTGGCTCGGAGTTTATGGAACATTACAAGACATTTTCACATGTAATCTTCCATTTAATATAAAAACTGTTTACTTTGGGTTTGCACCAGGGGAATGGAGTAAAAAAGATAAATACTTGATAAGTATTCTGCTGGTTGCAAGTAAAAAATCTGTTACTAAAAAATGGTTGTCACAAGACGTCCCTACAGTATCGGAATGGTGGAGCATAGTTATTGATATATACAAGATGGAGGGAATGACCGCATTTATAAATCAGAAGCAAGAGTGGTTTACAGCATGTTGGGGAAAAATGGATCAAGTTAATTCAGATTAAGAAGCCCAATTCAATCCTACAATAAGAGACGATACGTACAGGTCACTCCCTTGTTTACATTGTTTCGTTGTTTTTCTGTTGCATTATTTTATCATTTTTTTTCTTTTATTATTGATGGGGAAATTTTTTACTGAATGTAAAAAATGATTATGTGCACACATGCAAATTGTACCTGTCAACCAAAGTTCATTAAATAAAGGGATACATGGAAAACCCTAAGTGCTGCAGCCTGTAATGGGTAGGTGGGTAATGGACTCGAAAGGACCAGTGACAGTAGACTGGAGGAATATAAATAAATGTGGGAATGGTGCCGTCCACTCAGAGAATGGATTAAAGTCCGAACCGCCACAGAACAGGATGCCAACTTGTTTGCAGGAAGGCCATGACAAGTGAGCAGGTTGGGTCCAGAGCCAGTCAGAAAGGTCAGGGTCAGTATCAGGTCCAATAAACAACAGGGCAGGTTCAGGAACAGGCTGGAGAGTCGGAATCCAAGTGAGATTAGCAGAGAAGTGAGGGTGGCATGCTCATTAAGAGAAAAGTGGCACTGGTGAAACTGATTGTGTTGATTAAAGGCAATTAGAGTCAGCAGGAAGCATGCCCAAATAAGGCATGAGTCAGGGAGGCAGACCAGAAACCATGACAGCGGCCCTTGTGGGATCTAATTAAATAGCCCTGGTATATGGGATGTAGGAAAACACATGGACCTTGAGCCTCAGCGTGATGGCACACGGGATGATTTCACAACCTGATGTAAACAATAACTGTGATATGGTGGCAGTATACATAATGTATTTCATAAATGGATGCGCAGGGGATTGCAAAAGGTCAGGGAAAGTTTGCACAGCAATATGTGGCAGATGGAGGGCAAAAAGCAAGAGTGAATAATTTAAAAGGGAACTGACAGAGTGGTGACAGAAGGGCAATTCAGAATTAATGTAGTTTACCAATTTTGTCTGCCAACACATGTCGCACATCTCTCATGACTCAGGAGCAAAGCTCCATTTGATTTAACCTTCTGTTAACTTTGATAAAGTCGGTGCATCTCTGTGTAGAACAGCTGCTGATTTGATGAATAGTTTGAATAACAGTCTTTTACAGAAGTCACAAAAGCAAATGCACCATTAATGGCAGTAAAACTGGAATAATCAAAGGATTAAACAGTCATCTGAATAAAAACAAGAAGTTGAGCTGTAGCAGCAAACTCCACATGGATTTTGACTCTCTTCCTACCAAACTGTTGCAGCAACACAGAACAATGCTGTCAGTCGTGCAGTTATATCCACAGCAACTCATTGATTCTTATTCCTGCCCCTGAATAACAAAACGTCTTCCTCAGTTACGTAAAAATGAATATAAAAGACTTGCAGCAACAAATTGAAAATGTCAGTTGCAGTTTAACATGAGCAGAAATCTGTCCTGTAACCTAAAGGGAAAATCTTGGTTTGTGTGTTTTAGGTCAACAAGAGGCATTACCTGTGTGTGTGTGTGTCTGCTTAAGTCTGCCACTGTGGGCCGGTAACTGCACTGAAGAACTCTTGACACATGTCAAGTCTTTTCATGTTTTATGAAGGTGCATGCTGAGGGCTTGTTCACGGTGTGAGCTAAAGGGACAACAAGGCCACCTGTCACTTGATAGCACACCTATTGTGCTTTCCTTTCCCACAGCCCTGTTTCCAAGAAAGGTCTTTAAGAGATGGACGGGGAGAAGAGAGGATGATGACAGAAGAAAAGAGGAGCAGTCTTTTATCTCTTACCTCCTCTCACTGTGACTTCAATAATGACCAGGGGGGTAATAATTGACAGGAAAAGCTTTACAGAGCTGCAGTGTGACAATCAGCTGGAGGGGATTTGACATTAAGACGTTGGACTCCCCTGAGGAATCCCTACCAGCATATCACTTTTAGAGTTTATGAAGTCTCTCAGCTCATATTTAAATAAAGGGATCCATTTGAAATGTAATTTTACATAAAACCCACATTATGGAAGTCTTTCTCTCTGGAATGCACACCCAATTTCAGCAACTCATGCATTTAATTTGCAAATGTCTGGCATAAACGCCTCAGTGGGCCAAGCGCTGACTGCTGTTTGAAATTTTATTTCACCCCGTGTGAAACTAGTTTAATTAGGTAGTGATGAGATGAAACCCTCCTTAAATACTGTAGCAAGAAAAAAGAAAATATACCCACTTTTAAAATATGGAGAAATAAGTAGAGAAAAATTTGCCTCGTCCATTTTTGTAATTCCTTTAGTGCACTCAGTGGATGAACACACACCTGATGTGAAAGTTTTAAACTGGATGGGTTTCTCTGGGTGGTTCGGGAAGCTGTATGCAAACGTCAATACTTCATGCTAGGACTTTATATAAGCAAAGGCAGGTGATGAGACTGTGTCTGGTAATTCTAATGTTAACTACATACAAACGCTTGTTTTTCCACTTAGCCTCCTGTTTGGCTACTCCACATATTTCCAGCAGCTCATAACTCCATTTGCTGCCTGTTTCCCATCACAAGCCTCCTCTTCTGGATGCTGGACGCCCTGCTGATCACTTGAGGTTCAAAACAGGAGGGATCAGGTCCTTCAGGTGCAAAAATGATGACATTTTCCTC
The DNA here is from genome assembly GCA_037177335.1 of Kiunga ballochi. Taxonomy (NCBI): domain Eukaryota; kingdom Metazoa; phylum Chordata; class Actinopteri; order Atheriniformes; family Pseudomugilidae; genus Kiunga; species Kiunga ballochi. The sequence goes on along the minus strand of JBAMIG010000016.1, from coordinate 1,789,396 downwards.
TTCCTCTCTCACACTCACTTTTTTGTCACATTTGCCATGTCTGTTTGCGTTTGTGTTTTCTTGATAACAAACTAGCCGTTTCCCCAGTTTTTAACCTTTATCTTTCATTTTCTTATACGCAAACGTTACCAATCACAATAAACAAACTATAAACAGTGTTTTATTCAGGTTATTAATTATACACCTAACTTGACTGTTGTACTTCAAATTTGCTCAATACTCTTTAAGATTAAAAGCAGCACTTGGCATGTCGGACCATCATTCCTCATTCAACATGAACTACCCAAAATGAGGAAGCAATACAAGTGTATGAGCTTCTTCTGTAAAGCCAGAAGTTTGGATGCAGGGCCAGGGCTGAAAGACATAAAAAATTTAAGCAAACATTCAAGGCATCACAGGAATAACCTCAACAATTTTCCTCCAAGGTCAAACCATGCATTTGCCAGAGAAGTTACTAAAGATGAAATACTTAACAGGGCTCAGTGTTGAAGTAGATCCAGTACAATCACAAAAAGACTGACAATTCTGCTTTGTTTGTGTTACAGGGTTGTTCATGCAAGGCCAAAGCAGGTAAATTCTGTATAAAACAGGAGAAAAAGACAAGACGGGTTTCAGTGCTTCTGTGCAGTCCAATTTATTTAAGGATACAAAAACTATTACTTCAGCTTCCAAATCACATGTGAACAGAAAAAAAACATTTCTGAAATATACCCAATTCTGGAAGAATCCATTGAAAAGACAAGATGAGTTTGCTTCTGATCTAAATGAGCTGAAGCACCACCCATCAGCTTGTATTATCAGGTCGAACGCGGTAGGAGAGGCCGGACGATGTAGGCTTCACACATAGCAGTCATTGATTCCACGATGATCTCCTTTTTCGCCAAAAAATTCCAGACTCCAATCATTCTGACAGCTAAAGCTTGGCTGAAATTAGGTCATGCAACAGAACAATGATCCCACACACTGCAACAACTCTACAACAGTTCGCTCTCATTTTTAGACCTTCTCAGGTATGGATTACTTTTTTATTATTATTATCTATGTTAACGTTATTCCTAAACAAGCAACTGACCCCAGGACCAACCGTCTATGTCTACAAAGCCAAACGTTGTTTGATTTAACAAAAAACGAGTGTGTGTTTCACTCATCTCTCCCCACATTCATAAAACCTGACTCAGTGAAGCAAATTGTGTCACATTACATGCATTTTGTGGAAATGCCCCAACTGCTCAGCTTGCAGCAGTAAAAACGGCACCCACCCAACAGCTCAGAGGTTGTCCTCAGGGCAAAGAAATGACATGCTGTACATCTGTTTCTCAACATGCTCCAAATGTGTGTGCAAATTAACTTGACTAGAGCTTCTCTTCGCTTTCTGAAAGATGCCGAAAGGAAAAGACGGAGCTCCTATTAGTTAAACATGATGACATTGATGAGCCTTTTTAACACTCAAGGCGTTTTCTAAATTCCCGAAATGTTCCTTTTGCTGCATTCATCACTAAAAGCCCTGTGTTATCTGGAGATAAACTATAAAGGTGGGAGCATAGTTTTATTACAAAAAAATGCATTACGTTGGCTGAAATATGATAAGCAAGCTGCACCGCTGGCTCTTGTTTCTCCCGTGCATGCTTCTTTCTCCCAGTTGTAATTTAATCCAGAGTGCTTTAAAGCCTTTACTGCAAATGATCTGCTTACTGAAGCTGCTGGACTGAGTGGTGGCTATGACATTTATGGTTCATAAACACTGTTTTGGTTTTATACACTAAGGATTATTCTACTCAATAAAGAACAAGTGTTGGGGCATTTCTTGATGCTACCTAACAGCAACATTAAATACTTTTGTCAGAGTACATAATGGAGAGATCAGGTGACCATGTAGCAACAGTCTTCTTTAAGATTTCCTTTATATTGTAAAGAGACTGGTGTGGTCATCACATTTAATGCATTTTAACTCAGCACATAGTGAAAACATTCTTTTAATAAATGCCAGGAAGGATAAAGGTAGAGGAGATAAAGGACTAAATTAAAGTCACTTCACAGGTATAAATACCATCATTCACTCAGTTGAGTCTGACTGGCAGTCTTGCAGGCAGTGTACATCTCACTTAGATGTATGACAGTTTGACACAGACTCTGTTCATCTAATGCTCAACACACACAGTAAAAAACAGCAGAAAGTCTTGCAGAAGAATCTTTTTTTTCTTCTGCCTGTCCCCGAGATCACACAAAAATTAGACTTTAGACTTGAAGACACGAGTTAAGAAGGTAAATGGGCCTTTTGACGTTCCCTTTCAACCGGGTTTTATTTACAGAGACAGCAGCACGTCTCATTTTCTCCGTGCTGTTTGTCAGGCTCGCTGCAGCGGCAGCTCGGCTGTTGTATTGTGGGAAAAGCCTGCCGGCGCCTGAATCTGTGCGAGGCTTCACATGCTTCGACAGGGAGCTCTGAGTGATCTCTTGGAAGAGGATTTAAACTCTGAGCTGTTTAATGTGTTTCTGGGGAGGCAAGGCAGGTGGGTACTCAGGCCCCATCATCTCCCTCTGGAGATGATGTGGATGGTGCCCGAAACGTGAATAAATTGGAGTGAGGTGCTGTTCAGGAGATAACCTGGGAAAGTGGTGAGAGATTCCACTGCAAATAGCTCCCTTAGGTGAGAGATGTGTGAGCAATAGTGAACTATTCATCTTTGTATTTTTAAGCAAGGCCGGGTTATATCTGAGCCTAAGGCAGTGCAGTGATGATTTATTCTCGTCTTGTTTTGCTTTGGGCTCCTTTTTCTTTTACGTTTTAAGCTTCTGCTCCAGCGGTTACAACCGTATAAGGGTGGGCTCAAGATGTCCTTTATGACATGTGGAGAGTCAGGATAATAAAAGCAATTAAAGCATCCATCTATTAAAACAAAATCATATCCTTCAGTCATCAGCTAAAATAAAAAGAAATTCATAAAAAAGGCTCATGCATTTATCATGATTTGTTCCCATGAGCAGCAACGGATCAATATCTTTTCCAATTCACATGCTGATCTCAGCATGAGTAAATAAGACATAAAACATCTCTGTGCAGCTGAAATAACTGGGAAAATGGCAAAGAAACAAACAAAACAAGTGAATTAAACCCAGAACCTCCTTTTTTTCCCAAAAGGATCTTCCAGCCAACGTTCAGATTAAGCTGTGTTTTTCTTCTAAGTCAGTTTAAGAGCCTGTATCATAAATAAGAGATGGACGTGATCCTTTCATGTCCAAAGCGATGCACTTTGGAAGCTGTGATAGCTGCTATTTGAGCCCGACATCACTTTGATCTAATTCTTTCGTGCAACTCTCATTGACTTCTCATAAGTCATTATAGCATGTTGCTTAATGAGTTATAGCTTCAAAAGGACCAAGATGGAAATGACCAAATTACATAATCACTCATAAAACAAATGGTGTTGTCACGATGGCTGCCAATCTTCTGCTCATGCTGGACAACATCCAAAGCTCAGCAGTACTATACTCATAGTGCTTGTGTGCTACTGTTCTCACTGCATTTGTAGAGAATTAAAGTAAATTATATCAGCACAGCATCAGATTTATTTACAGAGCTATAGATGAGCTGGGCTCACTGCAGTTTCCTTCCAAAAACTCACTACTACTGTTTCTCCTTTCAGTATAACTCATCCTTACTCGTATCTCTACTAAGATACATCAAATATTTCGCTTTAGTGATGACACCGAAGCTCAACCTCTTGCTGTATCCCTCTGAGATTGATGTTCCACAGCTCACTGATTGAGCGTGACACTGTTGATTTTACCAAAAATGCTTGTAAGGAGGTGTGAAGGGTTTCCTGGAGCCAGAAGGCAGAACTTAACCCTCATATATCACAAGAATTTCCACTTTTATTTTTCAGCTTCGCTCCGATTTTCTTTTCTTTTTCACTCTTAGTTGAGAATGGGAGGGAGTTAGGAGTTAAAAATCCATAGTTAGGCTTCACACATTTCATGATGCACATGCCACCTTTCCCGATATGCCAAATGAACACTGTCCAAAATGTCAATTCCAGTTAAATCCATTGATTTTAAAGTGGTCCAAATAAAGATGCAGAATCTCTGGCTGCACATGAAAACTAATTTGGATCAATTAATCATTTCAAATGTGGATTTTGACTTTATCTTGGAATCTTAGGTATATTAGTTAAAAGTTTCTTGGGTAGTATTTATTTTGTCTGCCATTGTGGTGTGACCGTCATCCTAATTGTTTAATCACCACCATCTTTAAAAATCTGTTGCATTTTGAAGGAGATTGGCGTACCTTGCAGAAATACAGCTGCTTAATTTGAAAAGGACAACGCTGTCAGAGCCATATGCTTCTGATGCTTCACCTAGAGCCGTTTAGACAGTTAGTATGCATGAGCTCACTGAGCAAGACTGATAGACGTCTGCCTCAGGCCTTTTAGCTTTTACAACCTCCTCCTCTTCAGCTCGTCCCTATCATCCCTAATGACTCACTCAGGACCTGATCTGAAAATCAAATCCCAATGGATGGTTTGGAAAATGCCATTAAACAAGCAACAACACATTATGCCCAGGGTCAGTCAAAGCCATTAGTGGAATTGCATTAGTTTTTAGGTTCATTACCTCTGTGTGGATTGGATGGCCTCATTGGAACATTTTGCTCTGCAGGCTGGTCCTGTTTAAGCCAGGTTACATACATTCTTTGCTCTATTAAGCACATAGTGTAAAATACAACAAAGACATTTAAACTTTGATAATTAAGTATTCTAAACTTCTCCTGAGATTAATGTGCCAATGAGAATTTAGGTTTAACTATTAAAGGCCTGATTAATTTAATTAAAAGAAAACATCATATCATATAAACAAACGTTTTGGTTGTATTTTATAAATGTAATGACATGCAGAGAACACAATTTACATCCTCGTGATAAGTGTTTTTGGAGTAAAAATCAAAGGGCTTTAAACAAGAATAACTGACTGAATCCTTTCTTATTGTGAATAAAATATACTGAGTGTATAAAACTGGTAGTAGGTAGTTGGTGCGATCAAATGGCAAAGAGGACTTGTTTAACTGTAGGTACAATTTTTTGCATTTTACTTTTGTCAACAAAGCAAATACATTTATTTCTCAGAATGTCAAACTAGTCCTTTTACCATTATTGCCAACAAAAGGCTGAAAGTGTTAGATGTGTGTGTCGCTGCCGCTTTGAAGTCAATGAAGGCTGATGTCACATTTTTCACATTGATTCATAAAGCAGCTGTCAAGTATGCGACTCGGATGAAAATTGAAAATGCTATTGCTTGCAGAGCAGTGCTAATGTTCTGACTTTCAATATGAGTGATGATCTCTTTTTCATAAAGGCAGCTTAGAAGCAGAGATGAGGTTCTCCGTGAGCAATGGTAGCGACATTGTAAATATTTTCTTCATTCTTACAGTTACTCAAACACCTGTGACTCCAGCATGAACTGAAATGTAGATAATCCCATATCTAAGATTTGCATCTCACTGAGAACCTCTGTTTTGGTCATTTTACTGATTTACACAGTGCTACAAATAGCTGAGATATAACTGTTATGAACCCCCAAAGAGCTCCTTCTCCAAAGATAACACTGCAACTGCAGAGAACTATTAAAAAAGAAGAAAAACACTGACGGTGCAAACCATCTGGGGCCGTATCTTTTGCATGCTTTTGCTCCATTAAATTGCTCAGCCTGTTTGTTTCAACTGTGTTGCATCATATGTGCTACATATCAAAGTTCCTTCCTCTGTATACCGTCATGCGTGTTGTTTATCCTGGCACACTTCTGCAGAAAGAAGAACCTGGGGAGGAACAAGCACTGGCAGCAAAATGCAATAGCAGAGAAAGAACTGGTTTTCCAACGCAGAAGTATTAGAATTAAGTTAATTTTATCTGTCGTATTTTGGGGAGCTTCCCAGTTGGCTTTTTTTTTTTTAGCTTTATGAGATGATGCAAAGCAGAGAGAAGAGAAACTAGATGTGTTATCTGGATGTAACCACAAAATATTATTCTCTTGTCCGTCACAGTAAATGTATGCAAAGCTATTCAAGCGCTGCAGCTCCACTGATCTACTCAGATGCAAAGGCACTCGCAGGCACATCAGTCTAGAAATACCAGATCAACATACTTACATGAAATGCGTATTGATTGCACTCGAGGCTACTGCGATTACTTTCAGAAGAGTTGGTCCTGTCAGCCAGACTCAGTGGTATACATCTGGATGGTGCTTTGAAACTATTCAGAGAAATTTTCATATTCAGTTTGAAAACTATTGAGTGTTTTTGAGTAATAGCACTAAATACATTTGCTGCAGGTGCCTACGGAAGATTTTACAGTTAGCAACATGTCTTACTGTTCATTTCTGGCAGAAATTAGAAACTGACTTCTATTTCTAACCGAGGTGCAGCAACATAATGCTAGGATTCTCCTTTTACTATCATTACCTTTAGTTGAATCTAAACAACTTTATTAGCTTTATTTTGAGGTGGAGGTACTAGTTCTGTGCATACGGTCATGGTCCCAAGCTTATAAATGTTGCCCTCTGCATATAAAGGTCTTTACACACCAGGACGGATCTAGAAGAAATAAGCAAATCTGAGAAATTTTGGAGGTGAATTATCAACATTTTTGTCTACGCACATCAACTGCAATGAGAAACTTCAGAAGATTCAAAAACAAACTTCCAATGTGGCCTAAGCAAACATGATATCCACATCAAGCAATGATTATATTGTGTTGATGCTGGAAAGACAAAAAGAGGCACTGGCTGTATTCAGTTCTAGAAGAGCAGAGACTTTTAGTCCAGGACCTGATGCTGTCCCGACAGACCTTTAGGGTGTCCGTGCAGTTTGAAGATCTGCTTCAGCAGCTGGCTTATGGCTTGAAGAGAAAAATAACAGAGAAAATAAGACGTCTGCTAAATGACTGTAAAACTGTTGGCTTGATAAAAACATTACCGTGCAAACTATTCAGGCTAAATATTCATGTCTGTGTGTAAAGGCCTAAATCCTTCTGTCAAGATTCACATCACAAGTTTGATCCCAGAACAATATTCGATTAATTTTACAGACCATTCAGTATTTACCAACATCACAGTTTGCCACTATGAAACCTGTATTCAGTTTGATTTAGACGCCAGCAAAGATATAAACAGAAAAATGGGTTTGAACTTAGTGACATCTTATTCCTGAAACCTTTAAATGGAAAATATTTAAGCTTACCTCTTCAGTCTCAAGCTAAATATTTATAACTTAGCCATAATAAGCTAGGCTGTAACGTCTGCACACCACTCCGCTGGTCAATAAACAGCACAATAAAAGGAAACAAGAAAATGTTTTTTAAGCCCATTTTATAAAGAAGTAATTCATCTATCTGATGGATTTATTCTCATGGCTTGTTGAGCATTGAATAGCATGTTTATTGATGTACTGTTCCATCCCTAATGTGCACGTACAATCTGCATACACGTCTCCTGAGATTTCCCACTCAGATTGTGAGGGGAACACATATTTGTGTCATATTACATGATTTGTGACTCTGAGTGTGGCCACTAAAGCAAACTGCAGCTCAACACTGAGAGCGGAGAGATGTGTTCATCCCCACTGGAACATCATGTCTACAGATTTTATTTATACCTCAGGTAATCAGAAAATACTTTCATATTGCATTTCTAAAGTAAATTACTTATCACGTTGTATTAATAGGCAATTCGGACCACCTCCTTTTAGAATACCAGCAGCTGAATGGTGCTTTCACACACCGACATTATCCTGTGGTTCACATCTCAGGAGGTCGAAAACAAACAATGTCTTGTAACCAATGAGTGTGTTACCCATCTGATCTTTTATCTAGCCTTTGCCTTCCTTTATATATAACATTTGCCTTCAGCGTTTAGGGTCAACATCCCTTTCCTTCCTCTCTGGCTTCATTCTGTCAGATCACAGGTCACTGCACAGAACAGACAAGGGTGCCAGCCACCTTTTCATTTGCCTCCCTGCAGGTTTGTGACATGCATCAGAGCATGGCTCAGCAGAAAAAAGGACAGATGGGTATTTGACACACGGTTTGCATGACAGGAGTGTACACAGCAGCAGTCCATTACTGTTACCTGCCAGCTGTGTTGTCATCAGCCTTTATGAGACAAACGATATCAGGATTGGGCTGTCGAAGCAACATGCTGTCAAACACTAAGTAGTTGATGAAATGGTTTTCTCTGAAATGTGTCAAATCGTGTTGAAAGAGTCTGTTTGTGGTACTGAAATGGCCTATTTGTACTATATTTATAAGCCTTCAAATCCCAAACAAAGCTCTGACTTTGACATCTCTAAGGATTCTGTTCTTGTGTTCCGCAGTGATGCAACATCTACCAACAATGAGCCTAAGTTTAGTTATGCTGAGGGACCTGGCCTCCTTTTCTTTGGCCTCTTTGTTTCCTCTGTCACTCTTGCAACCTCTGCTGCTATCTTTCTCTGACATAGCTCATTACATTAGCAGGGCTGCACTCTCACACACAGACCTGTCTCCTTGGACTAAAGCCGTGGTGCTGTCACTGATAGAGGAAGGTGGGCCGAGGTTTGACAGGCAACCACAGGCTGCTTAACAGACAAGTAAGGAAATGCATGACCGTGTAATTGCAATGAAGGGATAATTTGACAGCCGCTTGGTTATGATGGCTTGCAATTCTCTCATTCTTCCTGAAACCTTACACTGACATGTGCACACAGAGACAATGAGCTCCACTCCAAACCCTGTGCAGAATTACTCATGATTGGATTCTGTCACTTTTCTCTTCTTCACATGCAATCATCTATTTAGCTTTTTGTAAGTAACATTAAGATGTTTCTTTTTAGGACTTCAGTGCTGGTATTGTTCACAGAAAGGTTTCACCTCTCATTTTATCGCTTCTAATAAAACAATTTATCACTTTCAGGTCGACGCGAATGCCTTCTAAACAATGCCAGTACATCACTGCCCAAGGACTGAAAGAATGAACACCACATACCAGACATTTAATTTTGGCCCTTTTCTCTCTTTCTTTTGATAGAAAAATTCTCAAGCAACCGTTCTGCTCAAGGACATGGATGATACTAAATAAAACATTAGATATCTTATCGCAGAATGTCGGCTGAATTGAAGGAAATCTGAACATGAATGTTGGGCGTGTTTAAGTACATGGTGTGTAGCTTTATTCTTTCAGGCTATGGTATTCCCAACCCCTTTTAATCCAAGCAATCAGTGACTCACTAAGCTTATACGTAAAAACCATAGCTTCATTGATTACACAGGCGGTTGCCCGACCTTGTCAGGGCTCTGTTAATAGTAACGCTTGATGTCCTGGTAATGGCAATGTAATCTTCCTTCCATCTTAATCCAACTCTTATCTTATCCCTTATTAACTGCTCTCCTCCTTCCACGCTGAGCGCTCTATCCTCTTCAAGCACTAACACACTTCATGATTCCTTCCATATACATCTGACAAAGAGGCTTTCATAAACTCAACCCGTGCAACCAAAGTGGCGCTCCATGTGCATTCCCAGCAGGCTTTCTCATCCGATCACCATGCTCGCACACTGAGTTATCATGCAGCAGATACATGCTGTGCTTGCTTGTATGACTTAACAGGATGAAACAAGGTTCAGGTCCACTAACAGAACAGTGTAACAAAGCTCTTATAAAATGAACTTTTACAGAAAAATAACATTTAAAATGATGCCAAGAAAGAGATTAACTCCAAAATCTGCCCTTCAGTTAAAAAACACCTTTACTCTACATAATCATTAACAGACTCGAGACATGTTTCTACAAATATATAAATGTACTTTTTATTAATCCAATGATGACATCATTGCATGTTTTGCTTATAATTTCAGCCATTTTATATATATATATATATATATATATATATATATATAAGGCATTTGGCTTATACATAGGAATCCATGCCTGGTGCTAAAATTCTTTTGCTCGTTTTCAATGAAACAAGAGAAAAAAAATTTTTTTTGAAGAAACGCAGCGACCACTAACTCTCCTGACCACTTAACTATGAAATGTGATTTCCTCAAGTTACTTAAATTCTCCAACAGCTGTGCCGCTGACCTTACAAGTGAGTCGGAGGGATCTCTTTGACCACAGCAATTACAAGAGCAGCAGGATATAGATTTCCATTGGCTCTGATAAATGTGGTAGGGAATTTATAATGTGTGTGACTAATGGTATACTCACAGTATTTAAGCACGGCTCTCATTAATATGCTAAGCAACTTGCACAGGCTTTGTCTTCAACAGGCTTCTTTAGAGCCGTTCCACCGTAGGTTAAGGCGATACATCCTTTCTGTTGTAAATCTTGATGGACAGACCCGTGGAGATTTCACACAGTTCAAATTACCGTACTTGTATGCAGTGTTACAGGATATCAAATGAACATGAAGCAGACTTTCAGGCTGCAGGGTATTGCCAAATTTTTCTGAATCAGTCTGCTGTCAAACCGTTCAGGAGGACCCAAGATAAGAGACGGGTTGTAAAGACCCACAGCTTAAACCAGATAAATAAACCAGAAAGAGAAAAAGCTGAATAAATAAAGGGAAACAGAAGTGACTGTTTCAGCCAGGTTATACTGATGCTTATAGTGAATGCTTCACTCCCATCACAGTGAATGTAATCCTCACTATGTGGACATTAGAATATATTACTGCTGGTGAAAAAAAGGGTTGGTTTCTGAATACAATAAACTTTATTCTAAAGCTTTTACTTTACTAATTAAACGGATTGAATACATTAACCTTTTAAAACCCATCATGAAGTCAATTGCTCTGAACTAGAATGTCAAAACGGACGCAAATATAACGCAAAGATAACTTTGAGGAAATAAAGCTTCTTATTTACATTTTTTTTACCTATTAAAAGAAAAATAAAGTTATCTCTCAGGTCATATAAATATCCATATTTAGTGAGAGAAGTTGACATTGGGTATGTAGGTGCTTTGTCACAGCGATTCACCAAAAACCACAATGTTCAATCCTCATATTTAGAGGATAGTCGCAGGATGATCCTGTTTCATATACCGCTCAAATCGCTGTGTGCTCAGCACCAGGAATGGTTTCATCTCAATGTCTGATTGTGACCAAGTGGAAGAATCCACACGCTTCTGTCTCAGCATCAAACACACAACTGCTTCTCACCTTGCAAACGGTAAGCTAGTTGGTTACATTTTGAAAAGTGATTAATCGTAATTAATCCACAACTGTTGCGGTTATCATGATTAAAATCATATTTTTACACAAATACTTGGGTTTGATTTAAAACCAGGCTGACCACAGTTCCTGCAGCTTTGAGTATTTTGATGCACCAGGTGCAGTTTTTATAGGATGTATATATTTTCAATGAAAGGGGGCTTCCTCCACTAAAATTCAAAAGAGAACATTTCCACAAAAAAGTGTTATGGAAACTGTTTTTCCTGGTACAGAATGTGGTCTCCCTTTGCAGTGCAATAGTAAGCAAATTTTAAACCAATGCAAGATGCAGAAACAGAACTGATAATGAACCTGCCATTTCTTCCCAAACAGACACAGTCATTTACTTTAACTGGTAAGGATAACAGACATACCAATCTTTATTTCAAAACCATTTTGCTAGTGGTATCCATCCTCCCTTCCATTTTTATATTTGTGGAAGCTTAAGACTGTTGCAATCAGACAAGAACCAGGGTAGACCCTAGAAAGGTTGCCAACCCTTCAATGAGCCATACAGACAGAAACAAGAACAACAACCACTGACACCCACTCCCAGTGAGATTTTAGAAACACCAATTATCCTGACATGCATGTTTCTGCTCTGAGAGAGAAAGCCAGAGTGTCTGAAAGGATTCCACACATTCACAAGGATAACATAGAAACTCCACACAGAAAGGTGCTCGCTGAGGTTTGAACCAGAGACCTGTTTACTGCGAGGCCATAACCAACGTGCCATCTGTCATCAGTATGGATTCACCTTTTTGTCCATAAATGATCCATTCTGGTTGCAGGTTGATGCTGAATTAAAGTATAAAAAGAGCAATTTGCAAAGCAGAAGGTGGATCCCAGAAAGACTTGTATACGCTCCCTGCACTGAGAGCATACTAAACAAACAAAATGTTTAACAATGAAATGACAAACCGCTGAATGAATTCACTGAATTTACTGATTAATATTCATTATATTTCTTACATTAACAGGAGGCAATTACTGATTATTGTTTTCTCTTCTTCTCTTCTTCGCACAATAAACCTGATTCCCTCTGGCTGATGCTTTGTGTTAGACTTTGTTTTCACTTTGAGCCACTGGTAGCTGAAAAAAGCCCACTTCTGGTGAGTAATGGCAGCTTGTCAACCAGAATAAATAAATAAATTAATAAATTGATAACAAAAACACCAAACTGTGACATCTAGTCTCAAACGCAAAGCTGGATTTTATCTGTGCTCAGGAGATTAGATGGAATCTTATAATCCTCACCACTGATCATACAGAGTTGTTCATAGCATCAGGGATGAGATTTTTCCCACAGTGCACGTTTGGAAAAAAAGAGAAAAAGTAGGAGAATTTCTGGTTGTCATCCGTCAGTCAGGAGCAGTTGATCCGATTGTTTTGTAGCTCCTCATTCAGAGTGCAGCGCTGTTTCCAGAACTCCTGTCAAATAGCATTCATGTCTAGGTCAAGATTTAGTGGAAAAAGAAAATCGATGCTCCCGCTCTCCTCAATGTATGTGTGAAGCCATATGAGCCCATCAAAGCCTCCAGGACGATCACATTACCTCCGGAGCCTGTTTGTACTGTAATTACAAGCTGTGATCACAACCTGCAAGCTCAGCGTTAAGGAGGAAAGAAACATCCTGTGTACCTGGTATGCGATTAAACTGAAGACAAGAGGCAGATTTCCATGGCAACCTATGTGTGTGTTTTAAGTGACACAGCTGGTTAATGGAGCTCAATTTGCCTTTGAAACAATATATTCAAATTTGCCAACTTTAAATGAGTGAAAAAGAAGAGGTTAAAGCTAGAATAAATTTGAATAACTTACCTCAAATTATTCCAGATTTCCATGTTAAAGCCTGATCTACATCCTCACTGATGTAGCTTTTTTTTAAAGTTAATGAAGTAATGCAAACGCTAAAAAAAATGTATGTAGTTAACAGGAATGAAGAAATGTATATTTGCTCTGTGATCAATTATCATATTTTAAATTCTAATCAACACGATTAACAAGCTGTTTAAGAGCTTCGCAGCACAAAGTTTGTTTGATATAAGTTTATTTTATTTTATTTTCATTGTCACAAACTCCCCTGTCTCTGACTTTTATAGAGAGTTTTTTTTTCAAACTGGGTTTACTGGATTGTAACAAACTTGTTTCAAAGCCTACAGTAAGATTGATCTAGAGTGTGTTTAAACCTCTTAACACCTGAATTAAGGACTAAGCTAAAAACATCTTTTTTTTTTATCTAAAAACTTTATTTGATCTGTAAAAGAAATAAAATAAATCTATATATTTACTATGTATTACAATGGAATTGGTCGAAAATATTATTGTGTCATCTTCTGCTTTCTGGAATTCACCAGGGTGCTGGAGACCATATGGTAAACAATGGGTTATTAAATAAAGTTTCTGTCATAAAGTGATGAAAAATGTCTCATAAATAGCATGTATGAAACATGTGACATCAGGCCAAATGGGGCTAATGAATAGAATTTAATATTAATATTAATATTTAAAGAGGTGCAAGATTATAAGTACATTTCCAAATCCACTCGTTTGAAGTCGCACTCCAGCAGTTTGGATATTTAGATAGATGGATAGTTAAATGGATAGATGGATAGTTAAATGGATAGATGGATAGTTAAATAGATAGATGGATAGTTAAATGGATAGATGGATAGTTAGATAGATGGATAGCTTTGGGAAAGAAGGTCTCATGGGCTTGAGGTTGAGTAAAAAAAAGGATTTTTTAATGGTATCCTTCTTCATCCCATTCCTTTCCTACTTGTTGACGGTGGTGGTTTGACCATATGTCTGTTTATTTTCAGCTTAACATTGGAGTAATTTAGTCATCAATGTTCGAACCCCATAGTGAAAAGTTGCATTAGAGTTATAGAATGGGACTGTTTTAACATGTAAAGCTGTTTTCTGGTTAGCTGACCTTTTGATGTGAGATTTCAGCTGCAAATCCGGGCTTCCTTGTGGAAAAGTCAGCTCGACTCGCCTCAGCCTTGCTTTCAGCATCTTCTTTTCTCACTTTGTGCTAACGTCTCCTCTACTCTTACCATCTTTGGTTCCTCACAGAAAATGGGAAATGGGAGTTGCCAGTAATGGTTCTTCCAGTATTTATTATGAAACGGAGAGACTGCCTGACTTTAGTTTTCTGTGACAGTAGGTGGCGCTGTGCAGATGGAAGAAGCTAACAGGTAGCATCAATGCCTTATTTTCCTCATGATGTTTATGGCGTTATATGTGGATCATTTATTCATAGGTGTTTGTGGTTCATTCATATTCACTACTTCCATGACATGAAAATGACTCTAAACGTGCTCTCGTCTCTCTTTAATAATTTGTTGAAACCACCTGATGTGTAGGAATCTACACCACAATAGGCTGTTTTGTTTATTTAAAAACAAAATCAGAGACTGACAATGTAAAACAGAGAAAAGAAGATTCATGATAAATATATGGATTTATCTATGTATTTATTTAAAATATCCGTATTTTCCCCACATTGTTGTTCAGCTGAAGGTATCCGCTTTAAGTTGCTATGCTGATATAACGTATTTAAAGATGAGCTCAAAAGCATACATACAGTTCCCTCAATTCAGCTTTATTTGTTTACCACCACTTCATGACAATGTCAGCTTAGGGGGCTTCACAATCGTCATACAAACACAGTGACTTCCCGTCACAAGAAATGTTATTTGTACAGCACTTTTCACACCAGATGCAGTGCAAAGTGCTTTACATATGATTAAAACAACAAAAAATACAAATATATGGTCACACATGATCATTCGCACACAAATACAGACCATATAAACAATTTTAAGACTGTACCTTAATAGGAAGTCTCCAGTTAAGCACTTCTGAGTGTGTTTGATCTTCTGTCCGTAGCAATTGATATGTAACAGATGTGTCAGCTAAACAGTCATGCTCTAGCATATGCAGATGTTTATAATGACTTATCAAGCTTAATATAGATGAGAAATTAAACCGTAACAGACATTCCTGAGTAGATGTTTATGGTGTGTCTCTTTTCCAGGTTGAATCCGATGTATGGCTGAAAAAAAACGGTTGGTTGAGACTTTTAAGTGGGAGACTGCACCAGGATCATCGGCCCATTTTACCATGTGAACAGGTGACCTCATGGCTATGTGGGATATTTTTCAATTCCACACATGGTTTAGTTCATAGAGGCTTTTTGAAGCCTTACAATGTCCACCTAGCCAGCAGAAACCAAACCTGTGAAGCATGTACCGTTTACTCAGAAAGACAGCGAGGTCAGAGAAACTTGACTCTCCTACAGCGGGATACTGAGGTGCCTCACTTCAGAGTAAATACTGCTTTCTGCCACATAAAGCTGAAGGAAAACACTGTTGCACAAAACCAATATAATGATAGCTGATGTGGTAGGAAAAAAAACATTACATCACTGTTAAAATAAGTTGACAAATGAGCCATATTGATATTTATATTTTATTAAAAGCTTGCAGAGCTATTAGGTTTCACTCCCTCAGGTTACTCTGTGCCACAGTGTGTATCACCACATTCCTGTCATTCTTTAAGTTTCATAAAATCAGTTCAAGTTTTTAGTGATCACCTAGCAGCACCCTTTAAAAGTTCCTGCAAATGTTCACTATAGAGAAGTAGATGTGTAATTTTTATACTTGGATTACCCTCTACAACACCGGGAGACTGAATTCATGCACAGTCATGTCTATGTACTTCCCATTTTAGATGATCTAGTTTCTTACAAAGTCACTGAGCAGTTTATTATAGAGCTCCATCTGTGTGACAGACAATTTAGCTCCTGATGATCACACAGCAGCATCCAACAGAATTACAATATATCTTATACATCTTACCAAGTTATCATTGATCTCAATAAAGAAGTGTTCCTGTGAGAGCATCTCCTCTAAACTGGAGCACACATCAACGCAGCCCTGTCGAGGCTGAGATATTTTCAGCTACTGGCATCTGGATAGGATGAGGCTCAGGCCCAGCCAGGCCAGATGGAGATCCTCCTTGTTCATTGACAGCACGTATTCGCACAGCTACATGGAAATCTGAGGGAAAAGGGACTTATTAGTGTTTTGGAAAGTTTCACCCTTAATAATCTGCTTGTAATTGCAAGGATTTTAGCCAACAGAAGGTAGAAGATGTTAAAATCACACTGCCAGGTGTTAAATGGAATCCAGCAATGAGTTGTTACATGAACATGGGGGAAGTGAGATCATGCTGGCAGTAGTGAGGGATCTATGTGCAGACTCCAGCTTTTTATTTGGGAGGGAATTCAGGGAACTGTTCAAGGTGTAGTGTAATGAAGACAAGAGAAGGTTTTAGACATAGAGACAGACTTAGACTTTGCTTTATTTATCCCGTTGGGATGATGCCCTTGAGGGAAACAGAAGCTTATACATTTAAACAAAATAGTCTTGTCAATACGATGCAATACTGAGACAGAGTGGATCTTTTCACTGGCAGAGGCTGCGTCCTCTTTCAGTGAAATATAAACACAGATGTTGATCACATGACTGAACTCCCTCTGCAAATATTTTGAGCTTTATGCATCAAGATAATATCCAGTCTTTAGTGTTTAAGCATTTTTCTCATTGACGTTTGTAAAGTAAATTCATAAACCATACTACGCTCATGGTGTTACAATGCTGGTGTAAGCCAACAGAACAAAATGGAAAAAACCAGTTCATTGTTTTAATATCTAAACAACTAAAGCCTAGCTTTCATCAGTGACTGATGATAAAGTATTCTTATTAGTTAATTATCCATCCATCCATTTAATTTACAAAGCTACTTGTTTAATGTTGAAATATATTTTCAAACCAAACAATTTGATGCCGGGCATGTGGGAATGTAAAGGAGATTTAACCTATAATGCACTTTTCTGATTGCTTTTCCTGCAAACTGTCATAGTTTATTTCTCTTCATTTTTTGGTCTTTTTAATGGGCGACCATTTAAAATTGGCTCTGTAAAAACTCTTCAGAGGAAGAGCATACATGGACACAGATCATCCTTCTAAACCTCATTATCTTTCCACATCCCTGGGAACATTGTCTGCCCGCTATAAAAACAGTAAACATGAAGAAAACCAGTTTCATCTGCAGACCTTCTTTCTGGATTATGTTGTGCTCAATTTCAGAGCTGTTGAAAAGTTTCCATGTTCCACTGCTCATTTGTAGATGCACAACGTAGTGTGTGTAGTAAAAGCACAATCACTCCTCAGCTTTTGTTCAAATAACACCCCCCCCCCCCCCCCTCCACTATGGACCGCTAAATAAGTTACCCTCCCCAAATTAATGGCTGCAAAACGACTCATCTCCGATAATGCAAGGTGGCAACTTACTGTGGGAGAGAAACAAGAATCAAATAGAGCTGTATTGCATTCACCTCCTGTCTTTTCACTACCTCCCCTTTCTCATTGCTCCCTCCAGGAAACCTCCCCCACCCTGCAACCCAAAAAGGAGAAGAAAAAAAACTCATGTCATTTTGTCTTTTACAATCCACTTCATTTGGAAGCTTACAAATTCTATTAGAGTGATTTTGTGTGCATTGCATAGTTGCTGCGGGGAAGAGAGAGGGGAAGGGCTGTCTGCGAGGGGGGATAAACGAGGTCCACGCCACCTCCCCCCTGCCCTGTGAGATGGGAGAGAGCAGGAGCGGAGTAATTGGAAAATATCCCTGCCTCCCACTCCTGAAAGCCCCCCCCCCCTCCTCCATGCACATACAAACCGCCAGTCTATGTCCATGGGTGAACCAATCACACTCTCTCTGCTTGATGAAATGCACAAGCATCGCTTTTTCATTAGAAAGTTCAAAAACAAGGCGAAAGAGTGCTTTTAGTCAGATTTACCCATGCTCTCGTCATATGAGCGGGGGGGTCAGAAGCAGCATGGTGGAAGCTTGGTGCTTCCATGTTGCCAAAAGGACAAGAAGCATTAATGGAGTTTGTTTTTTTTATCTTTAAACTGGTGTAAGTGGGGTGAAAAGGTGCAAAAGGACAGAACCAGGAGGATAATGGGTTACGGTCACAAGCCAAAAGAAGTCATGAAAACTGAGAAGGAAAGGAAGCAGTATTCAAGTTATTGGTGACGTTAATGAGAAAACCAAATGTGTAGCTTACATTTCTAATGAAAGCCCCAGAAATAAGAACAGACAGCACAGCAAGTGATCCATGTCCAAGGAATCATTTAAATGCTCTCTTGTAGTGGAGTGAGACTCCAGCTCTAATTTGAAAACTTCATTATTTATGAGTTTGACATTGCAAAAATACAGCAACACATTCCCCCACCTCTCGGTCTGTCTGAAGACTCTCCATGACTTCATTATACTGGAATTGAAAACACATGTTTCAATCTGGCTTTGGTTTTACTCATCATGAGTAAAGAGTGAAATTATTTACTTTTTTTAATCGTTAATCCTCAATGTTTTTGTAAATTAGCTCTTAACATGATGAGATTAGTATGTTGTGTTTGCACTGCATTCATATCTGAGAACATATTTAAGATGTATTAATTTCACACATCAGTGCGTGTTTTTTTACAATCCCAGCTGTTGTTTGAGGATCTCATTAGCACCTTTTTATTCCATTCCCATCTCGCTCAAGGTAAACATTGCAGTGTTTTAGCTTAGTGATACTTTGTGTTTCCATCCCTTTCTGGTTTATCAACACGGAGCGAGTAAATAAGAAAAAAGGAGTTGCGTACTGTGTAGCTCCATCTGCTGAAACAAAGACTACACAAGTAAATGATCTCTTCTCAGAGCAAAAACATTTATTCAAAGGTCATCCTTGGCATTTCAAATGAGGGAGAGTACACAGACATCACAACCTGGTTCATTTTTTTTATTTGTTTTTAATGCTACAAATTGCTGCTTACACCAGAAACCGAACCATTTAGACTGATGTTACATTTGTGGCAACAACAATATATAAAGAAATTTCTATGAGGAAATGTTTAAAATTATTTCCGTACAAATCAAATTTAAAGTCGTGTTGACTTTAAATCTTTTTAAGCCCTTAGAGAAAAGCAGCTTCTCTAAATGAAATTGCAAGATTGATGTTTGTAAAACGTTTTCATGCTAAAACATCATGTAATGCTTTTAGCATGATGTTTTTTTGTTTGGAATTAGGTAACTCTGAATGAAAGTATTCAAGTTTATGTGAAAATATTAATTTTGAATTAAGGTTTAAAGGGAAACACTTCTTTTTTACTTCTCTTAATCCTGCTGACAGTGGGCGTGATGCACGTACGTATACCACAAATAAACAAGCCACTTTCTGCTTTTTGGTGTTAATTTACAATATAAAAAAACACATGATCCGCACTGTTTTACTTTAATTTGGATCATGTTTGTGAAGTACAAGCTCAACACCAGCATACTTCTTCACTTTTTTCTGCAGGTGAGAAGATTGGTGTGGCAGGAAAAGGTATGTGCAGAATGTCTGCAGATAACACCAGATCCATGTCTTACATGATAAAGAAATTTTGCTTTAAAATGTGAATAAACCAGCCACTTTATTTGGAACAAGGTTAATTTCGAACTATCAGAATTAGGTGTTTACAAAGTTATTTTTCACCTCTTTAAAGCAGAATTCCGTTTTATTAGGTTTTAAAGAAGAATTATTGATTAATTATTAATTATTGTAATGATTTTTACCCACAACTTGTCATAAATCATGTCCACAATAAGACTAAATCAGCTAGACCAATAATGAACACATAATTCCCAAAAGCATTTTGATGCTCCATATAGTAGCAAAAATGGAATTATTATCCATCACTACCATCTATCATCGATCACTGATGTCTGAAGGTAACTGGTTGCATCAGAGCTTTTTAGAGGCCTCATAACACAGCACATGGATATATATATATGTGCATACATTAGTTTTATTTACTCCTTTTAAAATCTCTTATTTTGAAATGATTTATTATTCTCTTTATTTTATTGTTTTATTGATTATGTACAGCACTTTGTTGCGATGACAGTAAAGGGCTTTATAAATAAAGTTGTGTTGAGTAAACGTGAACTTAGTTTATCTGTCTTGTGCAGTTCCATCAGAAAAGTTTTTAATGGAAAAAAAAGCTTAAATTAGAGGTTTTAGTGCAACAAAAGAAGTGAAAAGCAACAGGTGGGTAAATCCTTTTGCAAGGCCAAGTTTAGGGAACTTAGCCAGTCTTCTTTATCAAGTTAATGTTTTGATAATCATTTTGTGGCACACTGATGATGGAGCAAAAAAACAGCACTTAACAGCAATATGGAGGCTCTTGTTAAAACTGAGCACAGAATGGGACATTAGTGCAGGAGAGTGGAAGAGATGTGATGGAAAATCCAGTACCTCCTACATCCCTGCAAACAAGACACATCTCATTCAGAGAGCAGTAAAAATAAAAAGAGAATCCTCTCTTCCTGCAGTTCATCTCAACCAAAGCTTAAGAAATTTGAACTGGATATCTTTCAAACAACATTAAGATTATCAGATAGTTGCGGACGCACAGCTTGAAAGATACATTTAAAGGTTTAGAACTTTACAAAAGGATGTCTGGATTTATGTTTCTGTTGTATTATTAACGTAAAAAAAACGGTGATGGAATAAAAAGTTCATATTGATTTTAAGTACAAAGTGCAATGTGCAACCCAAGCCAGTGCAACATCTTCCTTTTTACTGAGCGCTTCCATTTTCCTTATTTAGTCACATTTTAGATGTTAATATTTAGCATGCATCGCCATAGTAACCAGTGTGTGATCAAACTGTGATTGAATCAAGTCAAAGCTAATTTGAAAATGATTTGGAATTTGAATTTACTTTATCATCTGATCCTCAGACCAAACAGTCAACAGTGATTGATCGTGTGAGTCAGCAGAGGAAACATGAGCTAAGAGGATTTTCACAGCCTTTTCAGTCAACGCTGTCATCATTACGTGTACAAACCTCACTCAGTCCGAACTTGGACAATAAATAATTCTGACCAAATCCTCACGGTAAGAACAATTCTTGTCGTAGCAGTGAAACCCTTCCTCACACGTATCTGTGGTGCTGCACATGCTGCTTCTTTTTATTATTTTTTTTTACTTGACAGTGGAGACACATTGACATTATTCATAATTTAGGTCAGCTTTTGAACAGCAGGTCATGTGCCACAATTTAATGGTGAATATGTCATGCGCTTGTCATGTATTACGTGCACGTTAAGGGCATTAACCACTTGTAAGGCCTTCAGGGACAAGTCATTAGTGATGAATATTAAACCTCCCCACACAGTGTGTTAGAGACACTGAAGTCCCCACTATACCTTTGATGAATAGCATCATCAAATCATATTTGCCATGGGAACGTATCGGGGAAAGAACAAAGTGAGATGGCTGCATAGTGCTCTACTGTTACTCTGCACATCTACAGAAGGGAATATATAAAGACTATTGTTCTGCGCTACAGTGTAAGTAATAGGGGCTATTATGGGGTTATGGGCAGACCTGTACGGGGGGAGGAAAATCAGAATTTGAGAATTCTGAAGCTCTCTTTGTTGCTATAAGTACCCAGCAATTCAACGTGCATTACGCCCATGGTGTCATTACATACCACTTGAGTCTCTATCCTGACAAGCAGAGATAATAAGGATGAAGGCACACAAATGAGACAAAAGGCAAAAGCTAGTAAGAGTCAGGTGTGACATTACGAGGATGTGTATGTTTCCAGTTTGTGAATCAGTTTTTCTAATTACCACCATCTGCTTTTTGAAGAGGAAAAGAGGGAATACAGTGTTGCATTGTGATATGGCAATTAAAGATAAATAAGAAATATAACAGGAGAAATGTGGTATTTGTAACACAAGTGGCACAATATATGTGACTTCTCCCCCAGGCCTCGCCTGATTGCAAACTATGACCACATTAGGAGAGACCATGTGAGAGCAACATATAAACTTGATAGTTTTTTATTCTTCCGCCGAGTTCCAGAGACTGTGTGCGTGAGACGGCGATTAAAGCCGTGGAAGCAGAGAAAGTTTAGAGGAAGGTGTAATTAAAGCTGATTACAGCAAGGCGTGGAGAGCAGGACATTCATCTTTCCCACAAATGAGCAGAGGCTGGGTAGAGCTGAATTAGCTGTCTTGCCGTCGCCTCTTCCCTGCCAGGCCACTTTGTCTCAAGGACGCTGCTCCAGGAGGATCAGACGGGGTCAAGTGCGTGTGTATTGCCTGGCATTATTCTTACGGGCCGGTGGGTTTCCCGTTCCAGCGGGCACTGGGAATTGAGGTACTTGAGCTAGCTCTGAGCCACACTGCACAGACTCTACATCATTAAACCAGGCTAAAAATACACTGCACCCCCATGGTCCCCTGTTCACTGTGGACACTTTGAGAGAAGCCCTGACTCCAGTCATGAGATGTATGACACTGGGATTTTCATTGGCCCTTTTTTTAAAACAATTTAATCAGCAACAGGGCATCCGGTATAACCGTCCTAACATGCCCATCAGTTTCTCCCTGACTTATATAATTGTTATTGATACCACTTTACAAATTCATACTGTTGTGCTCACACTGCTATAAATATTTGTCCCGTGGGCATTAATGGACCTCAAAATCAATATGTGTTGGTGTAATGGCTGAGTGACATGTGCTACATCACATTTACTTAACACTTCTGACAAACCAATGCACACACAGCTGTGAATAACCACATAATTGATTTTTATTTAATGCTTAAACTTAGAAGAAAAAAAGACAGTTATACATTTTTTTGATAGATTAATCTAATAATAGCTTTTTTTGTCCTGTTTTCACTCTGTATTATTGCTAAATGTACATTTCATGTCTTCATTTGCATAACAATAACACAAACACACTTGATTTGTGAATCTGTACCTGCTGCTGAGCTGGAGTTTGCGAGATGCAAACAGTGCAAATTGATCTTTTATGGAAGCTGAATGAACTGAGACCATAGATTTATAACAAGCACATGATGTATTTTATGGATTTTGAGTAACTGCATTCTTACATAATGTTTCCCCTTTTCTCTCCAGGCCACAATAACATCAATGCTATGAATCAACTTCCAAATCTTTACATTTGTGCACATCTAATAGCAGTCACCGCCTAAAACACATGCAACACAAACACACACAGGTGGAGGTAATTGTCTCGTTAAGCAGTGAGTCAGATGAAAGGACACTGCATCAGCTTTCCAAGGTAAATATTTCCCTCTGATGTAATATGCATTTTTTTTTAGAGAAACTCTGCTTATATATGTTGTAATTATTTATTACTGGGTGCCCTGAGGCAGACCTGTCTGGTGTGGGTTTGTGGACTTGTTGTTGGCTCTGGGTGTCCCTGAAGCAAAAGGCTTATGGGGCTTTAAAAGGGCACCTATGCTAGTGTGTGCATGGCACATGTCTATGTGTGTGTGTGTGTGTGTGTGTGTATATATATATATATATATATATATATATATATATATATATATAAATATAAATAATTTTAATTTATACAAAGTATTTCTTGTCTACCTTCTAGCAAAAAAAGAAATGTAGCCTTTACTAAGGGTTGTTGTGTTAAGCTCTAAACCTGGCATTATAATTATGTTAAAGCATGATTTCCTAGTAACTTTTAAAAACCTTTTTCCTCAAAGTTAACGTTTAAAAAAAACAAGCTGCTACTTTCTAAACATAATTTTCACTTGGCTCTAACGTCATACTTTCTTGTTTCTTTGACTCATGAATGATGGGATGCAGAAATGTAGCTAAAGGCTTCTGTAAACTTGTTCTCTCTGGTTAGTGTCCCATTGTGCAGGTGATTTCTGTTGAATCAGTGCTGTAACCTGTGGAGGTTGCTTCCAGCCGTCCAGAGACTGCACTATTTGCGCCGAGGAGGAAGCGCTCAGCCTGTAAAGCGGCACTGCGGCATCGCCGTATCACTGCGCCCTGGTCTCCGTCTCCGGGATCCTGAAGCTCGGATCTGGGGAGAGGAGGAGGTGGTACCCTATGCTTTTCCTTTGCGGGCTTTATTTTGCCAGCTTCAGACCTTCCCGTGCTTTATCTTTTTCTTTTTTTGTTGTGACCGAAGGCCTTCAAGTTATCCGGACGGTCCCTCCCCACTCGCAAGGGTTTGCATTTCTTGGTTTTGCATGACGTGTCTTGGAGCTAAAAAAGAGGCTTGCTTTTGTTGTGTGTGTTATAGTGTAAAATGAAGCTTGGAGAGCCGGAGCAGGAGGCAGTGCCAGTCCGCTGCTGCTGTTGTTGGCTGGACTGGATTACAGAGCCTGAGATCTGTGCTGACAGCACAGGCGGACAAAAAGGGACTGTGAGCGAAGACAAGAGAAAGAATCTGAACTGAGCAGAAAAAAAAGCCAGGGCGAGTGCTAGAACAGCTTTTCCAATTAAGTAATATATTTAGAGCTATTTGAGCAATGTATGTTTGTCATCAGTTCAGTGTTGGCATGAGGCATCAGGTTAAAGGCATTGGTAAAAATAGAGGCTTCAGGTTATAGGAAAAGGTGTATTCTCCTTCTGTTTGGCTCAGGAAAATCATTTTAATGGTTTCTGCATATTTAAACATTTAAACATGCTGATTTATTGGATGAGTCTTTGTTCTGAATTAATTTGCTCTTTGACAAATGTTGAAATTGTGGATGTTTCCAAACATTTCCCACTTTTGCAGGGTGCAGCCGAGCATGCTCATGTGCTGCAGAATCCATCCAGATGAGCTACATTTCACAGCAGTGTGTTTAAGGAGACAATGTAAAGTTGAAGATGGTGGTTGACTGTGACAGATTGCTTGTGGTGACGCAGAAAAGGTGTGATTTCTCTGCTTGTGAAACAACCTCCGCCTTCAAGCGGTTTGTTGTGAGGAAATACCTACAGAATCCTGCAGGTTTTTTTTTTTGGGTGCAGTTCTCTTTGACTTTTCTCCCCCCTCCCCAGTTTAGTGATGTAATGCACCACGTTGTTATTCTGGAGGCACTGGGAAGCAGAAGGTATTTTGTAGTATGATGACAGGATGAGTTGTGGTGGCTTTTGGTCTTTTCACTGGGAATGATCCAGATTAGGAAAGCAAGCTGTTGAATGTTGCATCCTAATATCACAAAGTAGCCAGATGCCTTCAGTGTCAGACGGTGAAGGTATTCCCAGCAGTGCTCTGACTTAAGTGCAGAATGACATTACTGAAGGGTCGTGACATTTG
Source organism: Kiunga ballochi (assembly GCA_037177335.1). Taxonomy (NCBI): domain Eukaryota; kingdom Metazoa; phylum Chordata; class Actinopteri; order Atheriniformes; family Pseudomugilidae; genus Kiunga; species Kiunga ballochi. The sequence continues at coordinate 1,763,965 of JBAMIG010000016.1, read as the reverse complement.
TTTTGGTTTCTTATCAGTATGTCAAAACCCTCCAGGACAGCTCTTCTGTTCAAACAGACCCTCTTCCATTGAAACACATAGATATCCTCCTCTGTGTTCATTATGAGTGAGAGCTGTTTTCATAGACTTGATTGGGAATGAATTTTATCCTGAAGAATTTGAGGAAAAAAAATATTTTTGTTAGGCTTTAACTTTGATTTTGACATCATCACACCATGGTTGCATGAATCTGTAGATGTTTGTCTCTGGTTGTCATTATACAGAAGTAATCTGAAAGTAACAAGTGATTAAATTGCCATGACCATGATTCATTGTAAATCCCGTTTAAAGATTGGATACTGTATGTTCCTGAGAGATGTTTGCACTGATTGTAAAAAAAATCATGTTTAGCATGAGCATCAAGTACTGGTGTAAAAATATTCATGTTTAGCATACTATTAAAAGACAAAATGAATGACGAAATGTTATCTTTCTGTTTAGGTTCCAGCTTACTAGAAGGTCTTAGAGGAATCACTGAATCACTCATAGCATGTAGCATCAGAGCTGCATGGGCAGACGCTACAGCAGCCCATCTAATAAAACATTAATCTTACATTATGTGCGATGACCAGAACCTTTTGGAAAGTGGCTCATTGGCTAAATGCATTGTTGACCTTGCTGTGTGAACATGTTGCAAATGCACACCTTCTCTTTCTCTGTGTCTTTTTTTCTCTTACCAGGAGGGTGAGTTTGCTGACCTTGTGGGGGGGAAGGAGTCAGTTCTTGGGGAAGAAAGATGTGGTGCCACCTGCTCACCTCACCATGGTGGGACATGCTCACTAAGCAGACATCTGCTTTAACTTGAGAAGCTCCCTCTGCTGATGGATTAGGACATTTGGTGGTGACATGTTAAGTCATTTACCTTCCAGGATTTCATGGACTGCCTTTTGGAATCTTTAAGTGGAATTTAGCTTGATTCAGTGACTCAACGTGTCGTATCTGAGGCTTTGTCTGTGGAATATTACGTGACCACCCTGGATCTACCCCACTGAAAACACTCGCTTGGATATTACGCTGATTCCCCTTGAAGAGGTTTTCATTCAAGTGGAGGCTGAACGGCATCAGTGTCAGTGTTTGATTGCTTACAAGAGGTGGGTTTATTTGGATATTTCCCATGAAGGACATGGATGGCCCTCGATCAAGTGGCCTCCGGAAGAAGAGGAAGTCGAGGTCGGAGAGGGATCGGGAGAGGACATCAAACGAGATAAGAAACAACCATGTTAAAGGCTCGGTGTTTCGCCTGTCCTCCGACTCGGAGCGGGAGGGTGAAAGAGAGCCCTCCTCATCTCGCCCTCGACCTCCGCGAAGAAAGCGAAAGGATTCTACTTCTGCTGAAGAGGACATCATTGATGGCTTCTCCATCACGGGCTTCGTGACCCTGGAGGCTCTTGAGGTGAGTGATTAACCACAGGGAGAGCTCCCTCAACCTTTGGCTTTTTGCTCGTTGTTGTGCTGAATGTCTGCGTTAGAAATGAACATGGAAGTCCCTGAAACAGTGCTGTGACTCGCAGAGGCATTTCTCTGACTTGGCAGCGTTTTTGGCTTCTGACCGTTTGTTTCTCTGTGGTGTAACTTTAAACACGGCAGTAGCCAAAGATCACTCTGTGTAACCAAGTAGGCGCTCTTCTTCTTGAAGTGTATTTTTAAGTTGTTTTTTTTTCCCCACAAGTTCTCCTGCAAAGCTTTTCACCTGATCAGAGATGTTCAGCTATGACAGGAGTGGCTCGAACACATTTATATCCTTGAGGGTGAAAAAGCAATTTGATCCACGTTACAACAGTTTATTCAGGAGGGGTAATTTATTTTCAACTGGCTGTTTTCCTGGGAATGCAAACTGGGCACAGGCTGTATTCCAGCCATCTGAATTATGACTTGTGCAGCGCAGCTGCTACATTTTTCTCTAATGAATTGTGGCAAGTAAAAGGAAAGGTATTTGTTTAGCACAAGTTTTCATATTGAGTATTTGTTTTTGCTACAGAAACTTCTGGATCTTTTGGTGGAGTAAATAGCACTCTGCACACCTTATTAAGCTTGATAACCGTATAAATGGGGCAGGTTTAGTTAGTCTGCAGATAGCTTTCCAGCCAGTAAAACGAGAGATGATGAAATAAACAGCAACATATGTTTATACAGGAGGTATTTGCATAGGTGGAGATTTCCTAATGCTACTGCTCATTGTAAACAAAATGACTGTTTTCATTTGATTAACCAGCAAATCATCTTTAAATAGTAGTTTGACTTCATCTCGTTCTATAAAATGTGTGAAAATCATCTGCTGACAAGGTCAGACTGAGTGATGTGTGAAACCATTTGATTTCATCTCTTCAGTTTATAATGCATTCAGATAGTTGAGATGACAGTCTCTTGGCTACTGATGTGACCTGTATCAAGGGCACGTACGCTCCACTTGTCTTTTCTTTGGCTCTATTCAGTGTCTCTATTGAACAGGTATGAGTGGCCATGCTTCTGTTACCTCCTTCTACTTTTTCTGGATTTTGGAGTTTTTATATCCCCATTGATGTCTCCCGCCTCAGTCTGTGCTGCACATTCTGCATAAATGGAAACTCAACCCTGTGTTAGTCTGAGAGAAACCCTGAGCTTTCATTGTATATTCATACCGTTCAGCACTACGGATGCAGGAATGTCTTCTCTGTTCACTTCACTGATCCTTGTGTCGTCAGATTATATGGTAAAATGGATTGTTTATTTATGCGAGTAGCACGTTTTTCTGTTTTATTACACAAATCAAACAGTTTCAGTCTGATGAGCAAAACGCAAATAAATTATAAGATCAGAATAAAGTTAAACCACTTTAAATATGAAATGCCAGTGATTTAAAAAGAACTTTAACAGTAATGTTCTTGGCATAGTTGTGAAAACCAATTATATTTGTGTTCTTTGTGTGTGTGTGTGTGTGTGTGTGTACGTACCAGCTCGCATACACAAGTATGCATTTTAGAGAATACGACAGAACTCATTAATTCAGTGTCAGTGAAGGTGCCACTACTGAAGTGCAATATAAATAATACACGCTGGAGACCTTTTTAAACATAGTGCTGTTTCCTGTCATGACAATTGTAGGAGTAGTTCTTTAGTGAGTCAGATGTTTGTGACCAGAGCATTTCTTCCACCATGTGCCGTTGCAGGACAGAACTCACCATGTGATCTTCACCTGGCTGATGGCTTCTCAGCGGGAATGGTCACAAATCTGTGTTTGGAATGTTATAAACAGGAAAAAATGGTATTTAGAAGTGAAATCATGTCCGTTTTATTAAAATAGTTTCTGAACAACATGACATTCAGCATGGCGGTGTGTACATGCACACTACAGAACATTTAATGAAAGCTTTGAAGATTAAATAAAACTCATTATGCATCAGTTTTTTGACACTTGACAGAAATGAGAAGGGTTGCCTCTTTATTACGCATGACTAATGAACAAGAAAACATCCTGAGGCGTGATTTACTCTGTGTTCAGGGATGTTAAATAATCAGGATATATATATATATATAAAAAAAAGACTTTATTTGCAAAATATTGAGGCTACTTTTGAAAACAGATATGTGGCATCTCACAGTGAAATGTTCAACAAACAAGAAGCAGGTAGAAATAATGTTCTGCAGAAATGTATTCATTATGCAAGCTGCTGCTCCGCCTCGTGTCTCTAAGACCTAACTAATGAAACAGTTTGGCTGCTTGACGGCTCTTGCCAGACTCTGCGTGGTGCTTTTACTGGACTCTCCAGCCACAGCAGAAAGGACTTTGTGGTTGGACGTATCCCGTCTTTCTGCCACAAGTATTTCTGTTCAGACAGAATGGTTACTGATAATAAAAGATTCCTATTCTTATAAGTTGTATTGCAGAAAGGAAAAGTCAAAAAGGATTGAATTAGCCTTTATTTAAGGTTTTAGCTTCTGTTAGCTTTTAACGGTCTCCATTCAGACCTACCTGGGACTTCATCTATGACTGTGATTGGGTCCTGCACAGCGTTGCGTTGCTCCACTGAGAAGTGAAGTGATGTTGAAACAGATGAGGTTTAGTCCTCTGATTCCCAGAGCTGTTTAGCATGCTTATAAAGTCAAGCGGCTTTTCTTTAACCAGGAATAATATCTGGCAGAATGCAGTTGCTTTTGTTTTCTTTTAAAAAGAAAAGAGCAGATATTTGATGAATGGGTATGAGTGCAATCCTACTCCAGCTTCGATAAATCACTTTCTCTTTGCCTCTATTTAAAAAAAAATCTATTCCTTTTTTTTTAATAAAGCCTCCCTAGCAGCACTGTCTCATCCCTGTTCCAGTATCATGTGTTTGTGTCTGCATCCTTGGAGAGCGTGGTGGGACAGCAGATGAACCAAATGCTGGTCCAGCTGCTGCTTCAGGTTTTAGTTGCTCTCCACCATGTAGTGGATCTTCCTGTGGGCAGGCTCTAGTGGGTCACCCGAAATAAATCTGTAATATGAATGCAGCCAATTTGCATTTTGTGCCATTCTTAACTCAGTCACATGAAGTGTTCTCAACATTGTGGATTTAGCACCAGATTCAAATACTTTTCAGACCTCTGAGCAATTTTTAACAAAAAGGAAAAAAAGTGACTAGCTGCCAAAACCCTGCCAGTTCCCAGACAGAGCCAATATTTTTCTGTGAGGATCGGCTCCAGATGTCCGCTGTGTGAGCCATGCGTTATGAAGAGTGAGACTTCTTATCTCATGCTTGTGCAGCACCAATATGATGGAGCAAAGATCAGCAGTAAAGACATTTATCACTTCGATAAAACATTTAAGGCAACCTGTCAATTCTCCCTTTCTCTCTGATTCTTTACTGTAGATGTAAATTCAATCTATATCTATAAAGATGTCATTAAAATGGGATTAATGTTGTTGCACTGCCTGGAGGTGCTTTCCATCTGTCACCATGGTGCTGCTAGCCTGCTCCCAGGCCTGCTTTCCATGCGCAACGCTCAAAGTGAGGCTGCAGGTTTGCTTTTGTTGCGCTTTCTCTACGAGCTCTCTGCTGTTTTGAGTCAAGTTGTAGCTTTAAGGCATTTTGCTATTTCTCAGAGTAGAGAAAAACCATCTTCTTTCATCCCCTTTGATTTTTCTCTGTGTGTGATTGTAGTTGGTGGATAGAAACTCGAGTTCATTCATACTGAGAAAATATTCAGTTATGAATTTATTAGTGTAATAATGTAGCACTGAGGCATATCCAGCGTGTTGAGATACACCGCTTGAGTGTGGTTTTTGTTTTTAATGAGTTTATCTAACAGAAAGTGCCTCGTGCTCACTTTCTTACACATAAACTCTGACCAAGAATCTACAAAGACATGTAGAGAAGTATCTACTTGCTGCACGCAGTAGCAGCAGATTTCCTCCTCATGGCTAATTTGGAGACGGACATTTTTGCGGGAGCTCTTTTTAACATTGTCTAGCATTTAATTTGTTTCAGTCTCCTCTGAGGTGATTGCTGTTTTGGTTTTACCCATTTTAGCTGTAAAGCTTCCCTAAACATCAGCATCCCTCTGCTGACCAGAACTCATCTACTGGTGCCCTTATCTGTCATTACTGGTTTTATCCACACCTTTTTTTTCCTTCTGTCAGGCTCTTCGAGGTAAAGATTTTACCGTTATCTTAATGTAAACGCTTTAGTTCTTGTTCCACATACCCAGCTTTTGAAACATGCTTTCATGGAAAGAAATGAATGCAGATTTAGCTTTCTAATCTTGCTTTCAGCTAAATTAGTCATGCAGCAACCTGTCAGACAATGAACACCATAACATTACAGGTAGGTAGGAAATTAGCAATGGTAAAGAGAGCCGTGTGCTGGTTGTGCTTCTGCAGCCTTTCTCTCACTGCTTCTCGATGCTTTGACTCAATCCTAGACTGGATTTTACCTTTAAACATCCATAACACCACTACAGCTTCTTTAGTCTGAATTTTAACCCTGAAAAGGCTGCTGTTTCCTTCTGCAGAGCTCCTGCAGGTTTTGTTGCTCCTTAAAGCGATTTTTCTCTTTGACGTGCTTAGTTACGTATTGTTAGAATAAAGGTACACAAGGTTTGTATTCTGTAGGGTTTAATCTGCTGGGCATGTTGCTGGAAAACATCACATCTGCAGGAAGCCTGGCAGAGGAGCGGTGCAGTGGGATGCAGAGCTGGCAGTAGCTGCTTGGGATTAGCTGTGTAAAATAGTTTCTTCTGTTACTTAACTGAGATGTGGAGTAAAAGAAATTTTTCCTGATATCAGTTTCTGCAGAATTCATCAAGCGTATCTGCAACAGAGGTGAACATTTGATGAAAAAATCTGTTCACATTCTGCCAGATGTAATATTTACAATATGACATGTAATTTTATGTTCAGTTTGGGAGCTGATCGTAGTATTTATGTCTGTTTCTGCAGCAAGACGGGATGAATTGTCTTTCCCATTTGTTTTATTTTCTATACTGGCAGGATTATCACAGAACAGTCTGCATTTAAGTCTGTGTAAATATGAAAAAATACGTTAATTTGATGGAATGATGGAATAGTGAGAGATGGCAATGGTTTCTTAGTGGAAGACCACATTCTGTGAACTGTGTTATGAGTGAAGCTTGAGTTGTTTGGTGTTTTTTAATGACTTTTTAAATGTCTTTTAAAAGAAAACATGCAAGTACCCATGTTGTTCTGCCTACTTGTGGATTTTACACAGATGTGTGTGTGTGTGTGTGCGTTAGCTGCCATTCCAACATTGTGACAATGAATCCTTTCATGTTTAAATAAAGGTTGAATAAAATGTTTCAGTTATGTTAATTAGCAAGTCAGTGGTTTCTAAACCAGTTTGAGGTAGTAAACTTGGGTTTTTCTCCATCTAGGTCATCACTCCCACCACCCTGCATGTGTTTTTCTCCACTACACCTCATTCAGATTTAAAGTGTGTTGTACAAATGAGCTTTGATAACGTTTACCCTTAAAACACTCAGGACAGTGGAGCTCTGGTGTTTTGTATAGTTTATCAGTTACTGATTAATAAAACAAAGCTGGCTTTCATGCTTATCCTGTGGAAAATTACTAAAATCTTCCTTCTCTTTGTGAATATCTGCTCAAGTAAACATATACAGTTCTTTAAAACTTGTACCTGTTATGGATTTTTTTATTTATTTCACGTGCCTTGTGGAGGGAGACTAGTTGTAGATATTGTATCAGGTTGTGCACCAGCACCGGGTTTATTGTCTGTCTTTATTGGACCAAACAACACACTACTTGCTGCGGACCACCAGCGTGGGAAGAGCTTGACAGTCGATTACAAAGAGCTTTAATGCATCTCACTGCAGGCTACACATCACTCTGACAAAAAGTCCATAAGAGGGATATGTATAAAGCATGTGTCTGCTGGAGGAGAAATGTTTCCTAACCGCTGTGGAAACCCTCCAGCTCCACCTCCAACCCTGCTGTTTGTGTTGCATTTCAGCTGATGCACAACCAGCTCCACTAATTCGTATTGTGTTCCAGTTCTGTGTGATTTCTGCCGTCCTTATCAGCCATCTCATTTTTGGATTTTAGCTGTACACCCATCTGTCACACACCTGTTCTCCAGGTGGTCCACATTCCCACTGCGGCATGGTGGCACTGTCAGTAATACATTAGGCTGAGTTATCAGTGTTTTATGTGGATGAGGATGGCTTGCAGTCGACGGTTGAAACAAACTTCGATAAGCTCATCGATGAGCTGTCAGACGTTCTGATATTTATAATGGCTAATTAATTTTCTGACACCCTTAAGTACAGCGGGAGGTAAACAGGAGGGGTCCCTAACCTTCAATGAGATGATCGACTGTGGAATTATAATTAAACAAAGGACATTTGTCTCACATGGGCAAATGAAGATGATGAATAGCAATTTAACAGTCTGGCATTTTATTTATTTTTTTTGGTTTGCTGTTTGTGGGATGATGCTCTCAGCTTGCCAGCATTTCAAAACAATTGATTTTCTCTGGCACAGCCCCCAGGAGTCTGGCTGGAGGAGGACTCTAGTGCAGGCAGTGAGGAACACATTGATTAGTACTTCCCTGTAAGAAAGACACTAATATGAAATCAAATGTATTGACAGCGCTCAGAAAACATGACCTTTTAAAGTGTTAAAACTCGTAAATATCAATCCGAGCTTTCATCAAGTTTGTTTCTGAGAGGATGCTGGTGGCAAGAGGAGAAAGGACTAGCCTTGTGCCAAGTTGTCTCAACAGGTATTTCAGTAGAGTGAATAAATACCACTTTACCATTTTTAATTAATCTTCCACTTCCCACACACACTTATTTCCAGTATCCTGGCTCCCTTTTCTCATCATTAATTCATCTGTTTTTGAGCTGGCGTGATGAATTGCTTGCAATAATTTGCTCTAACAGCCATGTGATGGACATGTTAATAGAAAAACTTCTAATTTCTGGTTGCAAAAGTAATATAATCATGCTTATTTGCAGTTGCTTGATGGCATCTACAGTTACAACTTTTAATGCACGCTAACGTTAAGGTTCTCATTTAATTCTGTATCGTTCTGCTCTGGGTGTACAGTCATTTTAAAAGCTGAGGATGCTTCATCGGGGCTGAGTCAGGGTTCTTGCTGATCTCTTGTGAGTGTACATTCAGCATTCTGGCTCTGTAATGGATCTCTTAGTCAGTTATTCTACTCTGGTGATCCTCAGCCGGTGCTGATTGAGGGTCCTTTTGACACTTCTTATGGCAGGGTTATATTACTGTACATGTGTTTTCTTTCACCTTTATTATTTAATTTTTTATTAATAAGTGTTTAGTCTTTGTCCTGTCCTTAAAATGCATATTAACATGCTTGGACTCTAAATTTCACCAGGCCTGCAACAGGCTATAAAATCCAGGTGTAAACACCAGGCAGGACACATTTGGTTTGACCACAAAAAGCAATAAGTTTTAATGGAATAATGCAGCGAGAACCACGTAGCTCAGGCTTCCCCTGAATACATGCTGTGTGGGATGCATTTTAACTTTGTGTAATTGGTCCCTAAGTGATCCTCCATCTAGACTGACACTACCTCCTTTTGTCCGATGAAGGATGAATTAAGAAGAATATTTGATGCTGTCTATTGGTTTTTTTGTCTTTCATCTGAATTGAATCATATTTAATTGGGTTAGAACTGAATTGTGTCCTTAAGAGACTTGTATGACTATAGTAATTGACTAATGGATTGTAGTAAATTGATTCTTGATGTACTAAACTTGCATTTCACTCTAGTTTCACACAAGCTTAGATGGCGCCTTAATACTAGAGTGAACTGGATTAAATGAGTTGGTATGAAAATAAGTAGATTTTTCTTCTGTTATTCATACATTGTTTGTGTGAATTTGAAGTTTAAATACTTGTAAAAATAAAGCAGAGTATTTATTTTAGGGCAGAAAGGACAACAAACATGTACATTAAAGGTAGGAGAGCCTGGAAAAATATTTTAAGCAGAAGTTTAAACATTTCTCCTGCCCTGAAGGTACACTTAAAAAATCAGTACTGGTTTAATACCCACATAATCATCCCATCATCAGGCTGGTAAAAATTATCAGTGTTTTTAAATCCCTTCCAACAAGGTTACAAAACCATAACCCTAGGTTTTTGTGTTTTTATAGCTTTTAATTGACTCTGAAGCGCCCTGAGATGACACTGCCTTGAAGTGGCATTATATAAATAAAATAAAATTGAATTTGAGGTAAAAACAGTAAATAATACTCCTAGAAAACATCTCCTATCCTACCTTTAACAGCTCATCTTTGGTTAATGGCCCACCCTGAGTGGTTAAGGAACATTGGATTAAAGACTCGGCCTCTTTAAGACCTACATCTTCCTGACACTTCATAATATTGCACAAAGCTCTAAAAAGAAATCACTGTTTCCCCACATCCACATATTAAGTGAAGTGGATCACATCCTCTTCCTAATATATGGTAGATTAAGGAAAATGCATTTACCTGGCCTGTGTGCCAGCAGCTCATCGAGCCCAGGCCCTTCTCTTTTCCATTTCAGCTTTGCTTTTTCCTGCCGGCATTCTGGACAAATCTGAAGAGAAAGATAAATGTTTGCAGAGGCTGATTGTAAAATGGCTTTTTTTGAAGTAGAACTGTGGCCAGAATCACACTGACTTCTCTGCGTAATGGCCCCCAGTGTGTTGCATTTGAAGAGAGAATTTTCCTTTTTAAGAGAAACCTGTTTAAAGCTGAACCGCATGTTGCATATGAATGGTGCTGCATTTGTCACTTGTCTGTGTTTTTGCACAGCGGTGCCTGTAGACTTACGGACAGACCCCTGTTGAGATCTTTACCTGCAGCTTTGAACCTTTGATCCCTCCTCTCATCTCTGATCCTCCTTTTAAAATGGAGCCAACCCACCACGCTTTCTGCCTGCTTCTGCTTCCATTCCTGCACTTTCAGATAAGCTGTACTCAATAAGTACAGTGCTACAGTTCTTTCTTTTTTCCTTTTTAAAGAAAACATTTACAGTTGCAAGGGTGCCTGCATGTAATCAGTTAATCAGTTTTTCTACAAATTAAATGGAAAAACTAAGATTAATCAAAGACGCTGATATCCAGTGGTTTGTTTTGCTTTTAGTACGTCAGACTTGGCTTTTATAGCTCAGGAATTAGTTAAATCTCTTCCAGGTCAGTGATACTGTAATACTAATTGGATGCTCTATCTCTGTATGATGTCAGCCCCCTGCCCTTGCCTGTGGACCTCTCTGCTCTGGATACTCTGCTGGCGTTTGACTACAGCTGCTGTATATCAGTCACTCCTGTCTATTAGCCTGCTATTTTGTGGACTTCAATTCAGCACCCAGAGTAAAATGGCTTTGGGACATTCACTTGAAAAAGATGGAAATATTTGGGACTCTGGGTACATAGTTAATCCAAACTTGTTTATTTCTATATTATTGTTGTTTCCAGCATATTGATAATTTATTTACACAATGCAAAAATATGATTGAAAGATGCAAGAGTAGTAAATACAAAGATATACTTTAGTTTTTTTTTTTTTTTGCACCAATTCATTTAAACATTAATGTCACTGTCACACTTATCAGCTGTGTAAAATGATCCACTCTGAGCTATCCTCTGATCCATTTGTTACCCGATCTGAAGGGAAGAAGGGCTTTAACTCATTTTTATGATGAGTTATTGAGTATATTTCCTCTGTACCTCTGTACAACAAAGTAAACTAAGAATGGACAGTGCCAAAGGCATAGTAAAGATGACATAACTTTTTTTGGGCATTTATCGTCTTTTATTATAAAATCTGTATTTTAACATCTCATTCAGATGTTTTATATGCTCTTCTGTTAATTTTGCTTTCAGTAAAAGTGAACATATTTATTGTTTATATCTTTAATTGCTGATTGGCCAGGCTATTATCTATAGGAAAACAATTATTATGTATTGGATTTATTTAGTGTTTCTCTTTGACTGGTTTATTAGGCAGCTATTTTAACTTTGAGCTCTGAACTAGAACTTTTTTTTTATTGCTTATTCCTGTTTTTTCCTTTTGCTTCAGTAAGTACGAGAGTCTATAAAAAGGCCATTTCTGTGCTATCAGCTGACATAAATTGGAGCAAAAAAAATATGCGTGTACAAGTTTAAATCTGCAAAGTAAAGTATAAAACACCGGCAACACATTCGAGACATAAAACCTTTACACATGTCCAGTAGGGTTGTGAACAATAAACCAATGCAACCGGATATTTGGTTCATTAAGTGAGAGATGCGGTTGCATCGGTAGCAGCCTCTATAACCTATACGAATCCGCCATGAATTCCTAGATAAATCGGTTAGAGAGTTATGGGTATCGCGAGACTTGTAACCGTAGGCACCATCATGTCACACCACATAAAACAACGCGAGAGCTTACGCCAACCATTAGCCTCGGCTAACAAGAAGAATGACTGATAAATAAGTGAGGATGGAGGAAGTGAACGACAATGTCAGCTTGAGCGATGAGGTACGGTGAGAAAGATTTTCAACGCTTCGGCGAAACAAAAATCCAAAGTGTGGACATTTTTTGGATTTTATAAGAAGGAAGGGAAGATTGACAGAAGCCATGCTATTTGTAAACTGTGTAGAGCAGAGTTGACGTACACTGGCAGCACTACAAATCTTGACCAGCATGCAAAGAGGAAACCTAGTCAAGAATATTGTGAGTCCAACAAGCAGGAGCAACCAGTAGCATACAGCCAAAAACGGGGAACATGATTTCAGTCTTTTTCCAGCAGCTTGGTCACAATTCAGCACGCGCTAAGGAAATCACTGCATCAATTACGCGTTTTATCGCCAAGGGATTATGTCCTTACAATGTAGTGGAGTGGGAAGGATTTCAAGATTTGATTCATACATACAGGTATAAGATACCATCCCGAAATCATATGACTATGTTCTGTGATACTTTTTAAATCTTGAGTTCCCATATAAGAATTCACCAGACTTTTGTTGGTCCATCTAAAAATAAATACACTGACATGTGATTTTGTTCTGGTTTTTCTTTTTTTTTTTGTCTATGTAAATATATTGTCAGTGATATAAAGTCACACTGCTTAGAGAGATGTGGTCTTTTACATATTTCAAAACAAAACATTGTACTGTTACTTTATAAAAAATTAGCATTATTTTATTGAATATCTACGATAAGATATAAACTGTAGAGTCAAATCGCATCGTTCGTACACTAAATCAAATCTTTTTGTATCGAATCGGTCTGTTATATAAGGATATCGTTTTTAAATCGAATCATGACCTGTGTATCTAGATGCATATCGAATCGTCTATCAGAAAGAGATGTGCAACTCTAATGTCCAGTAGTCTAACATTACTGTTACTTTCCACCATCCCCTGTCTGCAGCTGTGGTCAGGTTCAGAAAAAGTTGTATTTTAATACTCATCAAAACATCGTCTTTCAATCTAGACAAACATTTGAAGTTAATTTCAGTTTGGCTGGCTGCAAGACGAGACTATGCTATTGGGTAATTATACACTGAGGAACTACAAGATGCAGCAGGCTTTACTTATTCCTGTGTTAGAGCAGAAGAAATTACCTTTCATTTTCTACTAAATTTAATTTGTGCCACTGTTTATGTGATTTTAAAATTAACTTACAATAAACCTTCAGCCTCCAATAAAATGCATGGTTTGTTCTTAGAAACCAGATGCATCATATGATTAATGAGAGCAGAAGACTGTAACAAGGTTCCTGTGCCAGGCAGTCCTTGATTTTCCACATAATGGATTTATTTTGAAACCTGATGACATAAGTAGTGTATTGAGTCTTTGTTTTTCCCTTTTTCCTTTTTATAATATGTAGGTATACCTGCCAAATCGATGCAAAACCCGGTTACCCATTCAATGCAAGTAGCAGTGTGTTTATCCTCAGTTCATTGGGCCTTTGCACTCATAGAAGTATATCCTGTAAGTTCCAAACACCATGGGTGCCCATGTTAGGTCCTTGAGATTTATCATCCTACGATGTTTAAATGAAACCCTTGTCCAACATACCTGAATCAAATGATCCCCATACTTTTACAGCAAGGGCTGCATGGTGGTGCAGTGGGTTCACTCTGGCTGCACAGACAGAAGGTTGCTGGTTCAAGGCTTGACTGGGGGTGGTCCGAACAGTGGCCTTTCTGTGTGGAGTTTGCTTGTTCTCTCTGTGTTAGCTTCCTCCCTCTATTCAAAGACATGCATGATCAGTTAACTGGTCATTTTACATTCTCCATAGGAATGAATGTGAGCGTGTTGGCCCTGTGACAGACTGGCAACCTGTTCAGGGTCTACCCTGCCTCTCGGCCCAATGGCTGCTAGGATAGGCTCCAGCTTCCCAGCAACCCTTAACTGGATTAATTAGTCACTAAAATGACCGACCTACTGATCTTACAGCAATATCTCAAAGTTCCAGGGATACAACTTTCATCAGCAATACTGACCACCTGTGTCTTGTTTTAGCATCTAAACTTGATGTCCCGTATTAAAAAAAAAACCCAATGCAACGTGTGAAAAAACACTGTGGAGGACAATGCCAGGAGTAGGGAGTAGTTACAGGCAATAAACTGGACTTTATCAAAACAGAGGTGCTGTCCAAAGTATAATAACAGAAAAATAGAGTAAAAGAGAGAACAATAAATAAATTACACAAGAAAAATAAACATTGCAAACACAATGAAAGCTAAAATCATCATTCATATTCATGTTCCTTTCAGTGATTCTATTGTTAATAAAAAGAGTATGCAGATTGTAAACCTTTCAAGGGCTATCCCCTTAAATAAACAACAATAAAGTATCTATAAAAAAAACAACTTTGAAAGTCTTACAGACGACTACAAACCAAAAAGCAAACAATGCAGTGCTATCAGGCAAGCGATGTGATGACATGGAATAAAAAAACAGACTCACCAACCAGCCCTGACATTTTCTACCCTGAAACCATCTGACTGAGGTTTGCTTCATTTCTCCTGATCATCCTTTGCTTTTGTGCTTTGCACAGACTATGTCCCATCTCTCTGGAGCATCACTCACCTGAAACTCTGCACTGTGCTGCCAGACCCAAGTCTGTCTGTAGTGTTTGCCTTCATAGTGCTGGCATTTTGTAAATGGAACATTAACACTGAAATAATGTGCAAATGCAAGCAGGGTCTCTGTTTTTAGCACTTCCTAGGGTATGTGTGTGAATGATATGTAGCTATGTGTACTGATTTGCATTAACACTTTCTCCAGTTAGCTTTTAGGATGGATTAATTTAGCCAGTTAATGGCATGATATCAGCTGTGTAATACAAGCAGTGAGTGGAAGCAGCCTGTAGGCTATCCACACAGGCCTTATCACTCAGCGAGCAGACCCCATGATAAGCTATTATGTTTTTCACAATAGTCTGCTCTGTTTTCTCCTGTTTGTGCAGTTTCCCTGTAGTGCATGTTATAATAACCCAAGGCTGCCAATTACATAGGGTGAGTGTGCGAGTGGTGTGTAAGCTTCTGTCATAATACTCATCGAGTTCGAAAGCATGGTGATGGTTCAGCTGTGCGAGTGTTGGATAATGATCTCCAGAAGCAGATTCAAAGTTGTGGGACAATTTGAAGCAGTGTGCTAAAGTAGATGTATTGGTATTCCCACATAACACCTTAGTGTTGACTCTGATCCCATCCGCATTAGTTTTTGCACTGTCCTTATTTATTTTCTATACAAGATAAAATGAAACGTATCATAGTAAATTCACATCTATGGCTG
Organism: Kiunga ballochi; assembly: GCA_037177335.1. Classification (NCBI taxonomy): domain Eukaryota; kingdom Metazoa; phylum Chordata; class Actinopteri; order Atheriniformes; family Pseudomugilidae; genus Kiunga; species Kiunga ballochi. Next base: position 1,748,689 of record JBAMIG010000016.1, on the reverse strand, counting down.
TCCACCAGGCTGATGTGAGCAGACTCTGTTGCATCGGTTTTATTTTCCTTTAATTTTCTGTGGCACAACTTGATTTTATGTTTTATGATTATATGATTTTATATGATGATGAAAAGTCAGTGTTTTTTTTTTTTTTTGGCTTTTCTTTTTTCTGAAATAATAAATTTTGATTAAATATTTCAGTGAAAGAATTAGTGCTGATTTAGAATGTAATTAAGGACTGGCCTTTTTAAACTGTTCCATTATTTTTCATAAAGCAAATTTAATTATTTCTCTGCCATAAATTAAAAAATGATAACCTAAAGTTACGGGTTCTCACCCAAATTGAAAATTGCTCATAATGTTCCTGTAGGTTACTCTCAAGTTAAAAGCTGCAGTATTAATGTGGACCATCTACTTGTGATGTAACATGATCCTGGAAATGTGAATTGTTCAAAGTTGCTGCTTGCTTATGTGCGTGGCGCTGGGATGGCTAGCACTGCTGGTTTGAAACTCAGATAAAAGCCATTTTTATGTCTCATAATCCAAAAACATGCATGTCAGGGAAACCCTGACCCTAGAAGTGGGTATAAGTAATATGGTTTTCTTGTCTCTTTGATGGACTGGTGACCTATTCAGGGCAGTTGGGAGCTTGAATAGACTCCAGTTCCCCGCAACACTGAATAGGATAAAGTGTGTATAGAAAATGGATGAATAGTTACTTTATACACCCAAATATATGCTCTTAAGCACAGAAAAGGGGATTTTTCTTTTTCTTCCTAAGCCATTAATCTTCAGCTTTACTGGGTTAACCAGACAAGCGAGTCCCAAGCGTACCATTAGTCACTATTTTGTGTACTCAAAAAAAATGTCTTGTCAAGTGAAAACTAGGGACGTCTTCTTCACTGTTACTTCCAAGCACAAAATCCTGTTTATTGGAAATTCACTTAAAGTTATCTTTCAATATGACTGGACTTCTCTATAAACGGTGTTAAGAGAGATGGGACTTCCTGTCAAATGTTTAGCTAATATTCTTCTTCTGGTGTAAAAATGTTTGGTCCTTTTCCCTCGACACTTTTGATAGTGGATAATGCTGGCGCTTCCACCACATGCAGTGATGGTTACTAGTTACTGGGGAAGCTTGTTACATTCTTCACAAGAAGTTAGAAAATGTTGTTTTTCTCGAGGTCCCGAGAAGAAAATGACATCATTTTGATCTTGGGCGTGATTGGAGACGTTTTTTCTTGGTGACCTTCAAAAAGTATTGTGATTGGTTGGACATATGAGGTGGGCGTGGTTACTGTGGAAAAGTAAGAAGTTGTAACGTTTAAATAAAAAAGCTGGTTGAGTTAGTGAGAAAATACTAAAATCAACACGTGGCATTTAAAGACAGTCATGTCCACAACCTGTCCCGTTGCAGCTGAATTAGTTAGCTGTTTATGAAATAAGTGGGTCAGTTCCTTTTTGCAAATGAAAGCACAGACCGACCACCCACGGTGATCCCCACCTTGTTGCAGATGCAGCTTCTTGTGGAGTATGAATGGACCAGACCACATACAATGTTTTTCTTGTTGTTCCCACATTGTGAGCAAGAACAAACTTCTTGTGGATGATGTAACAAGCTTTAGGGAATGCTCACACTACTGCTGTTTGGTCTATTTTAAATTAGTTATGGACCACAATTTGTTTTGTGCAGAATTGCACTTTTGATGTGGCCCAAAGAAGCAAACTGTTCTGCATGAAAGCAGCAGGTCTCAGTTTTCTTGCAAATAGACTGTCCAAGGACCAAAGGAAGTGAGGTCTGCCATTCCCTCATAAAGCACCAAGAAAATGACTGATGTAGATTTCATGATTTGGACACTTTGTGTGTTGTTTTTTGTTTCCCTGTTGCTGGTTTCTCTGTGTTCCCGTTTCATTTTTGGCTTTGAGTATGTTCACCTGTGTTTTGTCTAGTTCAGTTGTATTTATGTCCTTGGTTTCTCAGTTCTGTTTGCGGGTTCATTAGTCTTTGGTAGTCTTCATTTAGTCTTCACTAGTCTTTCTCAGTCTTAAGGTTGTTTCATTTTCATGGTCTTAGTTGTTTCTGTTCTAAATGGTTCAGAGGTTTGAAAATAAATCGCATTATCTACAAATTGCTGCCTCCTGCCCATTCCTGCCTGTGTCTTGGTCCACACCTCTGTGCCTCTCACCCTACTATGACAGTCGATTGTTTGGAAAGGAGAAAGGCAAAAGCCAACGGCACGCATCCAGAAACGCTAATCTGCACACTCCAGTAAAATTAGACCAGTAAAATTAGGAATGCCAAGACCCGAGTCCTGCACAGGTTCAGTTTAATCTGAACCCATTACAATAACTAACCTGTTTATGTAAAACCTGTGAAGCCACCCATTATTAACACATTATTCCTCTATTACTTTATTTATTCTCATATCTAATACATTTAATGTTATTTAGCCACTTTCATTAAATTAAACAATGACATGTTAAAACGTGAAGGTTTCCTTTAAGCAAAAAGCAAAAAAGGCATTTTGTGATTGGTCAAATATTTGAGGAAGGCGTGGTTAACGTGGAAAAGCATGAAATAGAAAGCTGTTGCTTATGCAAGGTTGGATGGATAGTTTGAATGAACTGGTGCTAAGAAAGTACAAATATGTATACAACACAAGGTATTTAATGACACAGACACCACCACATGCACAACCCTGCCGTTGACTGAGTTTCTCCCTAAATATAAAATGGGGTCAAATGTTCATTGCATTCTTGTGGAGTGAAAAATTGACCAGTACAAAACTTTGTGGCCATGAAAACCGGGGAAAAAAAAACTTCTCAAAGTATGTAACAAGCTCAAAGTGGTGGCAAACCACTACAAAACCACAAAAGGCTGGCGTGAGGAAAGAAACTGAAACAGAGTCAGTGTAGCCAAAGAAAGGCAAGACAGTAATGGAACATGTTATCTTTCCACACTGTCACAAGTTCAAACCAGTGTGTGGTCCAGGGTGTATGTGGGTATAAAGAGTACACACACTTATTTTTCAGTCAGCATCGAGTTTCTCACTTCTATACCTCCTTTGTATTCTATCAGTTGTATCTGTGAGCTTAAATAGTGAGGCCATGAGCCTACTCTGCCTCTGGATGGATAGTACTTCCTGCACTAGTTAAATTGCTTAACTTTTAAAAATCTGCTGGATGACCGATGAGTCATTTAACAGTTGCCAAGGAAACCAACAAATATGTTTACGTTTACCTAAATATTTTCCATTTTAATATGCGTATATGTTTTTTATATTCGTCCTTGCCAATATACAGTAGCTAATGATACTGATGCTTTACTGGCACAGTTAGCCAACAGGTCCTTTAACCCATTTTCTGCACTGTAGAAATACCCGCAGTAGCTGCAGCGCTGGGTAAAGGAGACCGGGGGTTTGTGGTGATCCTTGTAGATGTTTGCTGGCTGTTCTTCAGTGTCCGCATCTTCATTTTGATTCTCCCTTAGGGTTTCAGGCTTTAGCTCAACACCGGAGACAAATGCTGTGTATCTTTGAACCTGTCGATCTTTCTGCCACTCAGCCGCCTCTCTTCCTCCTCGTCTGAGTGGCCCTTTTCCCAGTAGAACTGCTGTGAAATGAAGCATTGATTTGCCCCTCTGCAGACAGAGCATAATACATAATGATATTGCTCTGCTTCCCACCTCACTCTTTCAAAGGTTAGACAAACCATCATGGGCAATTTGGCTGATATTAGGCTTTTAAATTACCTTTAGAAAATATCAGTTTCCTTCTAAAATAAAGTCTTTGGTCTGTTAATAAACTTTTTCCAGGCTGCATCACAGATGCTTTTAGCAGTTTAAGCAAAACAATATCTCTGGATGAGGAGGGCACACCTTAACTGTGCTGTAGTACCCAGAAATGTTGTCCGTATGACTAACAGATCCTGTTGGAAACCAAAATGCACATTTTAGACAGTGAGACTGATTTCAGAATCGGTTGGCTGTCTTGACTCAAACTTTTCTCCACTCTATTAGATTCATTACTGATTAAAAAATCTCCTGCTTCTGCAAATAAATTATTGAATGTCTGTTTTAACCTCAGGCAAACATTGATAGTTATTCAATCTGTTTTAGCTGCATGAAATATAAAGTGCTCACCAGTTTGACTCCCTCATCAGCTGTAATGTGGTGCATTAAATGTGCTTTAAATGGATTTGGCTTTTTTGCACAATCATTATTAAGATCCTTTGTACATTTTTTTTGTTTTTATAATCGTTTCTGTTTTTTAAGAAGTCATGAGCTTTGAATAGTTGTGATGTTGTGGCCAAGATTCAGGGGAAAAGTGGCAGATAGCACCAACAATGTTTTTGCATTAAATGATCGTAGTTCCTATTTGTTCTGTACAGTAGTGTGTGCATGTAGCACACTGCTGTCTGCCAACAGTTGATTTTAAATAACTTGCTTAAAAGGGGTGTAGTGAGGAAATAAAGCTCCCAAGACATGAAAAGTGAAAATTGCACATGCCTATAGGAAACTTACCCGCAAATACATTTGTTCACTTTATAGTAGTTTACATACGCTTCTGGAGAACACCGAGGTATCCAATACATGGTCACTTTGTATAACATTTTTCAAAAGCATCAAAACACAATCCAAGGATAAACTCCTTCTTAGACATTATTAGTCAGTATGTTCTATCCTCAGTGTAAAAACGTTATGCATTAAAAGCAAGTTTTTAAAAAATACTCGTCTCATCAATAATATTAAAGGTGACCAGCAAATTCCTGGAAAAGCCTTCACTTAGAGCATGATGAGAGAGATGAGACAGTTTGTTTAAACCCGGCCCACAGATGTTTGGATCAGCATGCGTTCATTTTAGTCTCAGGATTGACTGCATCATCCATCCTCCTTCTCTGTTTTGTCTTGACGAGAACTCAGAACATCACCACATACCACACTGGTGATGCTGCACTCACACGTCAACACAAAAATACAGGTACATCTCAGGAAATTAGAATATTATGAAAAGGTTTAATCTTCTTCATCAGTCATTTCAGAATGTGAAACTCATATATCATATAGATTCATTACACATAGAGTCAAACATTTCAACC